>SJYX01007991.1:0-34536 GCA_006410675.1 Oreotragus oreotragus | reverse complement strand
TGGTGTGAGTCCCAGTTCAAGCATCTCTCCCAAAGCCCGAGGACCTGGAGAGCTGGTGGTGTGAATCCCAGTTCAAGCATCTCTCTCAAAGCCTGAGGACCTGGAGAGCTGATGTTGTGAATCCCAGTTCAAGCACAGGAGATGAGATGTCCCCAGTTCAAGCAGTGAGTCAGGACAAAAGAGTGAATTTCTCCTTCCTCTGCCTTTTTCCCATTCAAACCCTCAATGGATTGATTCTATGATCCAACTCACACCAGGGAGGGTGACCTACTTTTCTGACTCCTTACAGAGTCCAAGGATTCAAGTGCTAATCTCACCCACAAACACTCTCACAGACACACCCAGAAACAATGTTTCATCCAGACACCCCACAGCTTGCTCAAGTTGACACAAAGTAACCCTCACACATAACTTTTCATTTTCTGAAAGAAACTTATCTAGAAAGGAAACAGTGGAACCTCCCAGTGAGGTGAAATCTATGCACACAGGCTTCTCCACCTTGGCTGACCCCTGGGCTGGACCAGCAGAGAGAAATTTCCCACAGGCCTGGCTAAGGGAGGACTCACAGAGGTCGTGGGGGAGGGGGCGGGGGACTAGATGCAGAAAAAGGAGGCAATTTTGACATGAAAGGTGCTGGTGCTGAGCTCAGCCCTGGGTGCTTTGGGGCATAGAGGTGGGACTCCTCATGCAACCTGGGGCATTAAGGAGGGCTTCCTGGAGGAGGAGGAGGACACCTTGACTGTTCTCTTTACCTTATCTTCACATTGGGCCTTAGAAATATTCATGGTTTCTTAGTAATTGCAAGTAGCCTTGCAATAAGGAATAACAACAGAATTCATTAATGGACCACTTTTCAGCTCCATCACATACCCTCACACACATAGTTCCTCTCATTCTAGTAAACCCTGACATGCATGGATGGGGCAGGTCTATTGTACCAAATGGAACCCTGAGAGCAGGCAACTCACTCAGTTCATAGCTGTTCAGTGTCAGCTGGGATCTGAGCCAGCCTCCGACTGTCAGCGCAGGGCTGTCACCCACAGGCACTATTCACTGTCATGTGCCAGACTTGCCCTGCACTTCCCCTCTCCTGTCACCTACCCAACCGCGTGGTACCTCAATAGCCAGTTCATAGATGAAGACAAGGAGGTTCGCGTTAGGCTATTCATCCACGGTCACACAGCTGGCAGGTGTAGGTCAGGAAATGGACTATGGGCCCAACACTCACTATTTCTCACTCTCCCCTTACTGCTCCTCCCACCACCCTTCCCCAAGACACCTGCAGGTGGAAACTCCGCTATGGAGGTTGGTCCCACCCAACCCCCACAACACAGCAATCAGCTGTGGAACTTTGCTCCACCCCAGACATGTGGTCATAGGAAGTGAGGGTTTAGAAGCACAGGCTCAAGGTCCCCAGGCTGGGTTAAATCTCAGCTCTGCTCCTTATTGGCCAAGTGGCCTTGGGTTAGGCACTGACTTCAGTTTTGTCCCTTGTTTGCTGTACGAGGGACTGACCACTGTACCCACCTTCCTGGGTTCTAATGGGTATAAATCAGCTACCGCTGTGTCTCTTTAAGGTCAGTTAATGTACTCACCTCCAGGATCACCTGTGATAAACAAGAGTGTCTCAGCCTCCATCCCCCACATCCCCTGAATCAGAATGCCCAGATGGGTCTGGGCCTCCGGCACTGGCAGCAAGTTCTGCGTGTCCCACCGAGTTTAATGTCACAGAGGTCAAGGACTAGGGTCATAGCAGGGACTGAAAATAAGCATTCAGCCTCAGCGAGACCGGGAACTCAGGGGCGCCACCGGGGGCCTCAAATTCACATCAACCAGCATCAATCTCTGATCATTTCCCAGAGCATCAGGCTGTACCTGACGCTGCTGGGAGAAGGGAGACCTACTCCAGAAGTGGATTCCTTCTAGGAGCTTTGCAGATCGTGTTGGAACTGGCCGTCCACCTATGTCCGGTGAGAAACAACAGCAGAGCGTTGCTGGGGACAGAATTAGGAAACAGGGAATCGCGTGGCCGCCTTTGGCTGCCGCACGAGGGATGAGAACTGTCTGGAATTCCCAGGATGGGTTAGACCCAGACGCTCCGGGATGGTGGTGGAGACTCTCGGGAGGGCTGGAAGCGCCTGGAAGCGGGGCCGCCCGGGTCTGCGCGTTCGCGAGGTGGGAGCCGGCGACCGGGACGCAGAGCCGCCCCGAGGCTGCGATGCTGAAAGCCGCCAGCAGAGGGGGCCCTCCTCGCGTCGCGGCTCAGGGCCCGGGGAGCCAGGCGCTTCCAGTGACCGCTGATTAAGCTCAAAGGAGCTGCGGGGCCGCAGAGCTGCTTGGCCGAGGGGCTCAAGAAAGGTTCCTAAGCTCCCCGCTCCGAAGACAGAGGTTTGGCACCCCTACCTCAGTGTGAGGCGACGGCAGAGAAGCAGTGGTCTGGGGACCGGCTGGGCCCTGGGAGCAGAAGTCCACGAGGGCAAGGGTCTAGAAATTTCAGAAGGCCCCAGCAGCCTTGCCTCCCGCGGCTGGGCTGATGACGCTGACCCCCAGATGCTGGAGACGGTGCCCTAGAGGGCGCCCTGGCCCCGGTGTGCCCCGATTTACGCCCCTGCTGTGGGGCTGGGGCAGGACGCGGCCAGCCAGGTGGGAAACGGACCCTGCAGCCTGTTGTCAAAGGATGGGGCCGAATTAAGGTTGTCTCTTGTCTTCCTGGTCTGCCCTCCTACTCCAGTGGCTGGTCAGATAACGGGCAGTTTACTGTGGGGTGAGGCCGGGGACGTCACTCCCGCTCAGGTGCTCCCTGGTTATGGACTTCCATGCGGGCTCTTGGGGAGGGGCGCTGGTGGGCTCTGAGAGCACAAATCTCCTTAGATTTTACACCCTAAACGCCTTACCTGACTCCTCCTAGCCCTGTTCTGGCAGCCTGTGATACTGTGTGTGTTCTCTGGGCTGTGCTTACCACTCTGAATTCCATCATGTCCCTCTAAAACCCCCCCAAGGATTTTTGAACACCTAGAATAAAACCCAACTGCTTTCTAGTTCAGAAAGCCCTCTGGCCCCAGCCTCCCCCTGCACAAGGCTCTCCCTTTCCCTGCTGTCTCTTCCAGCCATAGCAATTTTCGGTTTGCTCCTGGACTCTATAAGCTCTCCTCTGCCACAGGACCTTTGCACATATAAATCTTTCTGCCAGCATTGATTTTCCCTCAAGTAGCCATAAGGCTGTCAGCCTAAATATCTTCCCTGCAGCTTCCTTCCCTGACTGCTCAGTCATTTGGTCTCTTTTCCACTGCCTGAGATGCTCTAGTTTCTCAGCTTCTCTAGAGTGTCAGCACCAGGAGGGCAGTGGGACCTTTCCTGTCTATCTCCTTGTTGACTGTGATGTCCAACACCCAGTAAGCCCCTAGGATTCACTGGGGATCCATTAAGAGATATTGCTGGGGTAAAGTGTCCTTAGAGGAGCCCTTGATTAGCTGGAAATAGAAACCAGGTGTGTGAAAAGGATGGTTTGCAGCCTCTAAGGTGGGTGGAACATTCTGCCTGATTCTATACTATGGCCTGCTTCTGTGGGAATAGGGGAAAATAAGGGGATTTTTCTTTTAAATATCATTGCTTCAGAGGTAGGGTTGCCAGATAAGATCCAGCCTGTCCAATGATGTTTGAATTTCAGATAAATAAGGAGTGACTTTTTAAAGTGTAACTACCCCAATATTGCAGGAGGCTTACTTCTACAAAAAAATTTTTTTGTTGTTGATCTGAAATGAACATGTAGAACTGAGTGTTCTCTGTTCTGATTTGCTAAACCGGGCAAGCCTGTTCATCGGGCTGAGGCCCTCCATGATGCCCTTGCCTTCTGAGTCATCTGGCCGGGGGCTCCAGCTGGTCACCATGCACTTGTCAGCCAGCCCTGGCTCTCAGCCCAGCCGCCGGAGCAGGGGCTACCCCTGCTCTTAATTACAGCTTGAGCCTTGGATGTGAAGGTCACCAAATGTCAAGTGGGGCCCTGAGGACTCTAAAGAGCATTTAAGTGGCTCTTGACGCCTGCCTACTTCTTAGGGTTGTGGCTCTGACCTTTGCTTTATGTGTAAGTATTTATTTTTTTTAAACCACGTTGCCTTCTGGTAGGAAATATTCCTTGACAGAGGGGCAAGGGAGTGGAGCAGTTTGGGCTTCAGCTGGCAGCATGTTACCAAATGCCATCATTCTTGGGCAGGGAAGGCTTCTGCAGCTGCAGGCCCCCTGCCCCTCCCTGGGCAAAGCTGAGTGAGCCCGTCCACGCCAGCTGTTGTGTGGTCCGTGTCTGCTCTCACTTAAGTGCTGTTGTTAGGTGCTCCTGGCAGGGTTAAGGTGCAGACAGATAGAAGGCAGGGGTGTGGCGCTCACAGATGCTCACGTGGAAGCCCAGGAAAGGGCAGCCTGTACTGTGGGCCCTCCGTCCCTCTGGGACTTCTTAGGCCTGGGGTGTGCCCAGCTCCTAGTGAATGCTTAACCCGTGTGTGCTACCTTACACCAAGGCACAGTGTCAATGCTTGTGTGAGTCCTTAAACACAGAATTTGCAATTTTATTTTTATTTATTGTTTTGGCCCCATCATGCAGCATGCAGGATCTTAGCTCCCCAGCCAGATATCAAACCCTGCTCCGTGCAGTAGAAGCACAGTCTTAGCCATTGGACTGCCAGGGAAGTTTCTGAATTTTTAATAAAAAAAAATAAAATTTTATTTATTTCTATGTTGGGCTGTGCTGGGTCTTTGTTGCCGCAAGGGCTTTTTCACTTGAGTTTCGGCCAGTAGGGGCTACTCTCTAGTTGTGGTGCAGTCTTCTTGTGGTGGCTTCTCTCGTTGCAGAGGATGGGCTCTGGGGCCTGTAGGTTTCCGTAGCGGTGGCTCCAGGCTCTAGAACACAGGCTCAATACTGCGGCACATGGGCTTAGCTGCTCCATGGCATGTGGGATCTTCCCAGATTAGGGAGGGATTCAACCCGTGTCTCCTGCTTTGGTAGGTGGGTTCTTTACCACTGAGCCACCAGAAATTTTGTATTTCTTAACTAGAAATTATACTAGTAACTTGAGAAAAACTAGAGAAAATTCCAAGAAATCCTGTCACTGATGGGCTCTTTAGTACCTAATCCTTCAAGTTTTTATGTAAACGCATTAGCTAACCAGCTGTGCCACCAACCAGCTGTGTGACCTTGATAAGTCATTGAACCTCTCTGTGCCTGTCTCCTCTGTACAGTGGAAATGACTGTAGTCCACAGAAGAGAGAGATGAGAGTCAGTGTGGGCCTCAGGATGTACAGAGAACATTAATCTGAGGCTTTGCTGTATTAATCTGTCCAAGCCCTCCCCAAGGGTGCATGGCTTGTTCCTTGCCAAGTTCACTGTTTGTAACCCATGCCTAAGTCCTGAAGTCCAGAAACTTTGACCTGTGCATGCTCCCACTATGGGCACATCAGTCGGGGTTATTTATGTCATGGTAACAAATAAACCCTTGGGCTTCTTGGGTGGCTCAGATGGTGAACAATCTGCCTACAGAGCAGGAGACACGGGTTTGATCCCTGGGTTGGGAAGATCCCCTGGTGGAAGGGATGGCAACTCACTCTAGTATTCTTGCCTGGAGAATCCCCGTGGTCAGGCTACAGTCCATGGGGTCACAAAGAGTTGGACATGACTGAGCGACAAACCCTTAGTGGCTGATGCCTGCTGTATCCTGTTGCTTAGTCATGTCTGACTCTTTGTGACCCTATGGACTATAGCCCACCAGGCTTCTCAGTCCATGGGATTTTCCAGGCAAGAATACTGTAGTGGGTTGCCATTTTCTACTCCAAGGGATCTTCCTGATCCAGGGATCAAACACACATCTCTTGCGTCTCCTGCATGGGCAGGCAGATTCTTTACCACTGAGCCACTTGGGAAGCCACTCATGGCTGATGACGCGTGCTTATTATTTGTTCCCATTGCCTGTTGATAGCAGATTGGCTAGGCCACTTCTCCCACACTTGGTAACTTCTGGATCAGCAACCAGACAAAGAAGCTGTTATCTTTTATTTTTTAAATTTACTGTAAAACAAAACACAAATGCAAAAAAAAAAAAAAAAAAAAAAACACACAGAACAATGTATAGTTTGGTGAATAATATAAATTCCCCCTTAACTACCATCCAGGATAGGAATGGAACTTTGCCAGTCACCCAGTCCCAATCCCAGCTGCCCTCTTTCCCTCCAAAAGTAACCATTGTCCTGGCTTTCATAGTGATGACCTCCTTGTATTTGTTGTTGTTAAGTGTTTTGGCCATGCCTTGCAGCTTGTGGGATCTTGGTTCCCTGGCCAGTGATTGAACTGGGGCCCCTTGGCTCCCTGCATTGGAAGCACAAAAGCTTAACCATTGAATCACCAAGGAAGTCCCATGGGGTTCAGTTCATTTTTAGGTAAACTTTATTTTGAGATTAATTGCTGAGTCATATGCAGTTGTAGGAAAATAATACAAAGACTCCAAGTATCCTTTGCCCAGTTTCCCTCAGTGGTATCTATGGTGTAGTATTTATATCACCGAGTCCAGGCTTGCTCTGCTCACTGCACAGAAGGCCAATAAATCCAAGATGTGATGTTGAGGCAAGAAATACAACTTTATTCAGAAAGCCAGCAGACTGAGAAGATGGTAGACTAATGTCTCAAAAGAAACTGTCTTGTCAGGGTCAGGATGCCAGGGTCTTTTATAGGACAGAGATTGTGGGAGATGAGGAAATAAAGTAAAAAGGCAAATACCTTGCAAATATCTCCTAGAATGGCAAACCTTGGGGAGGGGATGTGTTAATTTCTTCCTTCTTGTAGCCATCCACAAGTGAACAGGCTCCTGAACAAAGACACTTTGGTTCAATATTCAGGCAATGGGGCAGCATTCCTGCCTTGAGAACCCCATGAACAGTATGAAAAGGCAAAATGATAGGATACTGAAAGAGGAACTCCCCAGGTCAGTAGGTGCCCAATATGCTACTGGAGATCAGTGGAGAAATAACTCCAGAAAGAATGAAGGGATGGAGCCAAAGCAAAAACAATACCCAGCTGTGGATGTGACTGGTGATAGAAGCAAGGTCTGATGCTGTAAAGAGCAATGTTGCATAGGAACCTGGAATGTCAGGTCCATGAATCAAGGCAAATTGAAAGTGGTCAAACAGGAGATGGCAAGAGTGAACATCAACAATCTAGGAATCAGCGAACTAAAATGGACTGGAATGGGCAAATTTAACTCAGATGACCATTATATCTACTACTGCAGGCAGGAATCCCTCAGAAGAAATGGAGTAGCCATCACAGACAACAAAAAAAGTCCGAAATGCAGTACTTGGATGCAATCTCAAAAACGACAGAATGATCTCTGTTCGTTTCCAAGGCAAACCATTCAATGTCACAGTAATCCAAGGCTATGCCCCAACCAGTTACGTTGAAGAAGCTGAAGTTGAATGGTTCTATGAAGACCTACAAGACCTTCTAGAACTAACACCCAAAAAAGATGTCCTTTTCATTATAAGGGACTGGAATGCAAAAGTAGGAAGTCAAGAAACAACTGGAAGAAGTGAAGTGAAGTCACTCAGTTGTGTCCGACTCTTTGCGACTCCATAGACTGTAGCCTATCAGGCTCCTCCATCCATAGGATTTTGAAACACCTAGAGTAACAGGCAAATTTGTCCTTGGACTGTGGAATGAAGCAGGGCAAAGACTAAGAGTTTTGCCATGAATCAAGAGAAGACTCTACACATGAACATCACCAGATGGTCAACACCAAAATCAGATTGATTATATTCTTTGCACCAAAGATGGAGAAGCTCTATACAGTCAACAAAAACAAGACCAGGAGCTGACTGTGGCTCAGATCATGAACTCCTTATTACCAAATTCAGACCATTCAGGTGTGACCTAAATCAAATCCCTTATGATTAAACAGTGGAAGTGAGACATAGATTTAAGGGCCTAGATCTGATAGATAGAGTGCCTGATGAACTATGGAATGAGGTTCACGACATTGTACAGGAGACAGGGATCAAGACCATTCCCATGGAAAAGAAATGCAAAAAAGCAAAATGGCTGTCTGAGGAAGCCTTACAAATAGCTGTGAAAAGAAGAGAGGTGAAAAACAAAGGAGAAAAGGAAACATATAAGCATCTGAATGCAGAGTTCCAAAGAATAGCAAGAAGAGTTAAGAAAGCCTTCTTCAGCGATCAATGCAAAGAAATAGAGGAAAAGAACAGAATGGGAAAGACTGGAGACTTTTTCAAGAAAATTAGAGATACCAAGGGAATATTTCATGCAAAGATGGGCTCCATAAAGGAGAGAAATGGTATTAACCTAACAGAAGAAGAAGATATTAAGAAGAGGTGGCAAGAATACACAGAAGAAGTGTACAAAAAAGATCTTCACGACCCAGATAATCACGATGATGNAATTAGAGATACCAAGGGAATATTTCATGCAAAGATGGGCTCCATAAAGGAGAGAAATGGTATTAACCTAACAGAAGAAGAAGATATTAAGAAGAGGTGGCAAGAATACACAGAAGAAGTGTACAAAAAAGATCTTCACGACCCAGATAATCACGATGATGTGATCACTCATATAGAGCCAGACATCCTGGAATGTGAAGTCAAGCGGGCCTTAGAAAGCATCACTATGAACGAAGCTAGTGCAGGTGATGGCATTCCAGTTGAGCTCTTTCAAATCCTGAAAGATGATGCTGTGAAAGTGCTGCACTCAATATGTCAGCAAATTTGGAAAACTCAGCAGTGGCCACAGGACTGGCAAAGGTCAGTTTTCATTCTAACCCCAAAGAAAGGCAATGCCAAAGAATGCTCAAACTACCACACAATTGCACTCATCTCACATGCTAGTAAAGTTATGCTCAAAACTCTCCAAGCCAGCTTCAGCAATACGTGAACCGTGAACTTCCTGATGTTCAAGCTGGTTTTAGAAAAGGCAGAGGAACCAGAGATCAAATTGCCAACATCTGCTGGATCATGGAAAAGGCAAGAGAGTTCCAGAAAAACATCTATTCTGCTTTATTGACTATGCCAAAGCCTTTGACTATGTGGATCACAATAAACTGTGGAAAATTCTGAAAGAGATGGGAATACCAGACCACTTGACCTGCCTCTTGAGACATCTGTATGCAGGTCAGGAAGTAACATTTAGAACTGGACATGAAACAACAGACTGGTTTCAAATAGGAAAAGCAGTACGTCAAGGCTGTATATTGTCACCCTGCTTGTTAACTCATATGCAGAGTACATCATGAGACATGATGGGCTGGAGGAAGCACAAACTAGAATCAAGATTGCCCGGAGAAATTTCAATAACTTCAGATATGCAGATGACACCACCCTTATGGCAGAAAGTGAAGAACTAAAGAGCCTCTTGATGAAAGTGAAAGAGGAGAGTAAAAAAGTTGGCTTAAAGCTCAACATTCAGAAAACGAAGATCATGGCATCTGGTCCCATCACTCCATGGGAAATAGATGGGGAAACAGTGGAAATAGTGCCCGACTTTAGTTTTGGGGGCTCCAAAATCACTGCAGATGGTGATTGCAGCCATGAAATTAGAAGACGCTTACTTCTTGGAAAGAAAGTTATGACCAACCTAGATAGCATATTCAAAAGCAGAGACATTACTTTGCCGACTAAGGTCTGTCTAGTCAAGACTATGGTTTTTCCTGTGATCATGTATGGATGTGAGAGTTGGACTGTGAAGAAGGTTGAGAGCCAAAGAATTGATGCTTTTGAAGTGTGTTGTTGGAGAAGACTTTTGAGAGTCCCTTGGACTGCAAGGAGATCCAACCAGTCCATTCTGAAGGAGATCAACCCTGGGATTTCTTTGGAAGGAATGATGCTAAAGCTGAAACTCTAGTACTTTGGCCACCTCGTGCGAAGAGTTGACTCATTGCAAAAGACTCTGATGCTGGGAGGGATCGTGGGCAGGAGGCGAAGGGGACGACATAGGATGAGATGGCTGGATGGCATCACTGATTCAATGGATGTTAGTCTGAGTGAACTCCGGGAGTTGGTGATGGACAGGGAGGCCTGGTGTGCTGCAATTCATGGGGTCGCAATGAGTTGGATACGACTGATTGACTGAACTGAACTGTACTGAACTGAAACAAGTCCCATAGAGCTGAGTTAACTTTGCCAAAATTTTAGCACTGTTCAGTGTTTTTCAGACTCAAGTATTACACATCAAGGCAAATAAAATTCACAGTCCTAAAGTTTGTCTTTAATTATACATTTTTATATTTGAGAACAAATTCTTACTATGTGAACATGAATTTTTAAAAATGTTTCTAAGCTAGTGGTTTCTATCAGAATGATTGTTTTCCTCTGAAGTCTATCTCATGCAAACCATTAGAATTAAAATTTTTTTCTGTTAATCTCAGGACTAATCCATTTATATAAGTGCCTATTTATCTCTATAAGCCAATCAGGACAGAGTTCCTTAATCTGAGGAATAATCTGATTTATTAGTTTACACTGTCCAGAAGTGGGAAGGTACTTCATGAATATTCAATAAGAGGTCAAAGCCTTCCTCGATTTAATACATACACATTGAGAACTTAAGTTTCAGATCTACAAGAACTTCAGCCATAGGCAAGTAAACTTACTAGTCCAGACCTCAAAGTTGTTGTTCACCTTTTCAGTGTGCTCTAAATTCTTAGCTGATTAGCTCTGCTTTCACACACAGACAAGAGTGGATAAATGAGATTCTCTATTGTCTCTCATCCATGAGAAAACAGGCTTCTATAGTAGATGAATGGATCATAAAAACATTGAGATTAAATTATGAACTATGACTGAAACAGAAACAAAAATAAGACATAAAATCAGTAAGGCGGGCAAAACCTACATTAAGGTCCAAAACAGTTAAGGCCTTATTGCCACATGGAGTGGCTGTGAGAGCCAAGCACGTCACTGTGAGAGCCAAGAAAAGAACTGCCTTGGCTTAAGTAGATATTGAGGTGCCATTCTCAAGCAATGCAGTTTACTTGGCTCTATATGTTCTGCTTACATGGGTATCAAGGCAAATGTATTATTTTCAAAATAATAAAACCATGATGTATATAATGTAAGATGAAGACATGTCAAAATATTTATTTAATTATTAATAAAGGAGGGAATCGATAATATATTTAAACCAATTTCCAGCAACCAATTTAAACCTTAAAACCTAGATGTCTCAATATTTCTTCTTTTATAATTAAGGACAGGATTTTACACTTTTAAATGTTTTCATCTCCAACTTAAAAGGCTTCTCTTCAATTGCTCCAGAATTCTAGTCCTTATACACTGCATCTTTCCTATCCAGAATTCCTTTTATTATTAGAACTACTTAGTTAAGAAGGCTGCAATTTAAAAACTTTAGACAAGATTTCATTTGCTTAAACTGAATCCAAAAAGGGGGGAATAAGAAAATCAGGGATGTCATAAACTGTATACAAAGTAATAAAATTTTGCAAGTGTAATATGGAGCATGGAGCATGTAATATTCTGCTTCTACATTTGCTTTTTCAGAAATAAATGACTCATAGCCAAGACATAGAAGCAACCTAAATATTTATTGACAGATGAATGGACCAAGATAATGTGCTATACACACACACACACACACACACAATGGAATATTGTGAGCATGCTCAGTCAATCTCATGTTCAATTCTTTGTGACCCCATGGACCATAGTCCTTCAGGATCCTCTGTCCATGGGATTTTCCAGGCAAGAATACTGGAGTGGGCTGCCATTTCCTACTCCAGAGGATCTTCCCAAGCCAGGGATCCAAACCCTGTCTCCTGTGTCTCCTGCAGTGGCAGTTGGATTCTTTACCACTGTGGCACCTGGGAAGTCCAATGGAAGAATGAAGTAATGCCACTTTCAGCAACATGGATGGACCGAGATTATTATATTAAGTGCAGTGAGTCAGACAAAGACAATTATATGATATCACTTATATGTGGAATCTAAAAAGATACAAATGAACTTATTTACAAAACAGAAATAGACTCAGACATAGAAAACAAATTATGGTTACTAAAGGGGTAACGAAAGAAGGGGGTGGTGAAGATAAATTAGGAGTTTGGGATTAACACATACACTATTATAGCACAAGGAACTATACTCAATATCTTGTAATAACCTATAATGCAAAACAATCTGGAAAAGTGTATACATATGCATATATATATATA
Organism: Oreotragus oreotragus; assembly: GCA_006410675.1. Taxonomy (NCBI): domain Eukaryota; kingdom Metazoa; phylum Chordata; class Mammalia; order Artiodactyla; family Bovidae; genus Oreotragus; species Oreotragus oreotragus. Next base: position 22,324 of record SJYX01007991.1, on the reverse strand, counting down.
TATATATACACACACATATAAATGTATAACTCAATCACTATGCTGTAGACTTAAACCATTGTAAATAATTTATACTTCAATTTTAAAAATGAACAACTCAGTTACTACGTTTCATTGATTTCAAATGCATATTTTTAAATTTAATATCTCAGAAATCTGGATAAATTTTGTTACTAGCCATTGGCTATTTTTTCCCCTACATTTGATGTCTTGGCAATTGGGGTGTTTCTTATAGGCAGTGAAATCTTAGGTAAAATATGATACTGTTGTGTCCCGGAAACGCTATTCCATGACATTATAAAAACTAGAAACAGTTTATATATTGAATGCTAACGAAACTATGTCCATAGATGCACCTGCATCTCCTGTGTTTCCTGCATTGGCAGGAAGATTCTTTACCACTAGTGCTTATATACATGGGTGTATGATATATATATGTGTGTGTGTGTGTATATATATATGCATATATATATCCTTTTTCAGATTGTTTTCCATTATAGGTTATTACAAGATATTGAGTATAGTTCCTTGTGCTATAGTAGTGAATGTGTTAATCCCAAACTCCTAATTTATCTCTACCACTCCCTTCTTTCGTTACCCCTTTCCATGGACAGAGAAGCCTGGCAGGGTACAGGCCATGGCATCAGAGTTGGACACCACACTTTTGTTTGCAAGGGAGATATTTTTACTTTTGAAGAGGTAAAACATACAAAGTTTCAAAAGTATCAGATTATTCAGTGAAAAATGAAAGTGAAAGTCACTCAGCCATGTCTGACTCTTTGCGACCCCATGGACTATACAGTCTGTGGAATTCTCCAGGCCAGAATACAGGAGTGGGTAGCCTTTCCCTTCTCCAGGGTATCTCCCCAACCCAGGGGTCCAACCCAGTTCAGTGAAAAACTTTCAATTCAATGAAAAGCTTTCCTTAAATCCTGTCTACAGCCACACATTTCTCCTCCAGTAGGCAACTCTTTCATTTGTGCTTTCCCAAATATATCCACACATTTCCCCCCCCATCCCCCCGTTTCCCACACAGATAGTAGCAAATGGTACATTCTGTTTTTGTTTTCACTTAACATACTTCGTATATCTTTCCAGAACAGTGTTTGCAGAGCTTCTGTATCATTTTTAATGGCTGATAATGAGTACACCATAGTTTATTTAATGTTTGATAGTTAAAATATTTGCAATTTTCTGCTATTACAATGACTGCTGCTATGAATAGTTTTGCACATAAGTCACTTCACACCCAAGGGAGTATATCTTCAGGATAAATAGCTAGCAATAGAATTGCTGAATGTAATTTCAAGAATTGCTAGAACATATGCTCCCTATATATACTTCCATTTTGCTCACCAATGTACTCCCAGAACCTAGAATAATATTTGGCACATTCTAGGCATCCAGTACATATTTGATTAATGACTTTGTAAGTAGGAAGAGAGGCTTACTTTTCATTATTTCAGCAGTTATTGACTTGATCTGAATGTTACTTTTTGGATTTGATGCTTGTGTTATTCTTATATTGAGCATTGCTTTTCCCAAGAGATTTGACATCCTCCTCTCTCCCTTGGTTTCTCTCACTGTAGAACACTCCTCTCCAATCTGATTTAGAGGCAAAAGAAAGCTGGAGAAATTACATTACTATTGTGATATGCTGCTGCTGCTGCTGCTAAGTCACTTCAGTCATGTCCGACTCTGTGCGACCCCATAGACGGCAGCCCACCAGGCTCCCCGTCCCTGGGATTCTCCAGGCCAAGAATACAGGAGTGAGTTGCCATGTCCTTCTCCAACGCATGAAAGTGAAAAGTGGAAGTGAAGTCGCTCAGTCGTGTCTGACTCTTAGCGACCCCATGGACTGCAGCCCACCAGGCTCCTCTGCCCATGGGATTTTCCAGGCAAGAGTACTGGAGTGGGGTGCCATTGCCTTCTCTGACTATTGTGATATAAAATTCATATAATATGGCAAGACAAGAAAATTTTAAACGTAAAAAAAAATTCTTCTCTGTCCTTTGGGCTCTTCTCTCCTCTCATTGTGTTGCACCTATGTATTATGCCTTGACCAAACCTCCCCACCTTAGCAGGAATACCTGCTCAACCATAAAGAGCAACATTCTCCCAGCATCAACAAAACGACTTCTTAGAAATAACATTCCTTCCTGATCTTGTAAGGGAGTCACATAATGTACCACAACCACGGGTAGACTTGGGTTGAGGAAACTGTCAATAATGTCATTTGGTATACAGTCCTTTGTCTCAAAAAAACTTATACAACTGAGTCTAGACTTCTAGCTGACAAACAGTTCTCAAAGTTTTCTGATATGCTCTTCCTGGGTTGTAATTTGTCTTGAATCAAAATTTCCATAATTAATTTTTCATCGGCATTATTTAACCAAGGCTTCCCAAGTGGCACTTATGGTAAAGAACCCACCTGCCAATGCAGAAGATGCAGGTTCCATCCCCGGGTTGGGAAGATCCCCTGGTGGAGGGCATGGCAACTCACTCCAGTATTCTTGCCTGGGAAATCTCATGGGCAGAGGAGCCTGGCAGGTTACAGTCCACTGGGTCTCAAGAGTTGAAGCCATTTGGCAGGTATGCACACTATTTAACAAGGCAGACTTTTTAAAATAAAAAATATTAGGGCTAGAGACAGTCATCACTTAATGAAAAAAATCTCAACTCACCAAACTAATATGCATTTAGTAAAGTACCCTCAAACTATAAATTGGAATATCAACAAAACTACAGGGAGAAACAATAAACTCTATTATCACAGTAGATTCAACACTCTCTCAGTAATTGATAACCCACATATGTCACTGTGTCAGGAACCCTTCTCCAAATGATTACTGAATGAAAGCAATTTTAAGAATGTGGGGGGGCCAATATACTCTAATAACAGTCATGAGAAACAAGAATTGATAACAGCTGTGTGATCACACCTAGCAAACCCAAATTCTGTGGCAAGCTCCTAAAAGGAACCTGGGTGTTTCTTTGTTAAAGGTAAGTACCAAATATTTCAGATACCAGTGTCCTCCTAAAGAAGTGGGAGTAGTAGGTGAGAGAATCAACTGTAATGGCCAAGGCAAACAGGAGGGGAATGTGACCATTTCATGAACATTCACCCCAAAACATTTACTGAACACTTAACTACATGATGAAAGTGAAAGAGGAGAGTGAAAAAGTTGGCTTAAAGCTCAACGTTCAGAAAACTAANGACACACACACACACACACACAAATATTTGGGCTTCCCAAGTGGCGCTAGTGGTAAAGAATCTACCTGCCAATGCAGGAGAGTAAGAGACATGGGTTATTTGGCAATATATACGTATATTTGGAGGGGCTTCCCGAGTGGCACAAGTGGTAAGGAACTTGCCTGCCAGTGCAGGAGACATAGTACATGGGGGTTCGATCCCTGGGGCAGGAAGATCCCCTGCAGGAGGGCATGGCGACCCACTCCAGTATTCTTGCCTGGAGAGTCCCACGAACAACGGAGGCTGGTGGGCTACATAGTCAGACTCAACTGAAGTGACTTAGCATGCACGCATATATATTTGGAAAATATATATATTGCAAAATGGTTACCACAATCAATTTAGTTTATGTTATCACCTCACATAATGATAAAAAAAACTTCTCTTATGACGAGAACTTTGATTTGCTTTCTCAGCAGCTTTCAGTATGATATAGTACTATCAACAGTATGATCAACAATAGTCATCACAGTGTACATGATATCCTGCAAACTTATATATCTTATAACCGGAGGTTTTTTAACCTTTTAACTACCTTCACCTGTGGCTCAGACGGTAAAGTGTCTGCCTACAATGCAGGAGACCCAGGTTGGATCCCTGGGTCGGGAAGATCCCCTGGAGAAGGCAATGGCAACCCACTCCAGTACTCTTCCCTGGAGAATCCCATGGATGGAGGAGCCTGGTGGCTGCAGTCCATGGGGTTGCAAAGACTCGGACGTGACTGAGCGACTTCACTTTTACTTTCACTCTCACCCATTTTGCTCACCCCTCACCTCTGGCGCCATCAGTCTGCTCTCTGTGTCTGTGATTTCACCTTTTTCAGATTCTACATGTAACTGCAATCATATAGTTGGCTTAAAACTCAACATTCAGAAAACTAAGATCATGGCCTCTGGTCCCATCACTTCATGGCAAATAGATGGGGAAACAATGGAAACAGTGAACAGACTTTATTTTGGGGGCTCCAAAATCACTGCAGATGGTGACTGCAGCCATGAAATTAAATGACACTTGCTCCTTGGAAGAAAAGCTATGACCAACCTAGATAGCATATTAAAAAGCAGTGACATCACTTTGCCAACAAAGGTGCGTCTAGTCAAAGCTATGGTTTTTCCAGTAGTCATGTATGGATGTGAGAGTTAGACCATAAAGAAGGCTGAGTGCTCAAGAATNCTTGCTCCTTGGAAGAAGAGCTATGACCAACCTAGACAGCATATTAAAAAGCAGTGACATCACTTTGCCAACAAAGGTGCGTCTAGTCAAAGCTATGGTTTTTCCAGTAGTCATGTATGGATGTGAGAGTTAGACCATAAAGAAGGCTGAGTGCTCAAGAATTGATGCTTTTGAACTGTGGTGTTGGAAGAGACTCTTGAGGGTCCCTTGGACTGCACAGAGATCCAACCAGTCAATCTTAAATGAAATCAGTCCTGAATATTCATTGAAAGGACTGATGCTGAAGATGAAACTCCAGTACTTTGGCCACCTGATGTGAAGAACTGACTCACTGGAAAAGGCCCTGATGCTGGGAAAGATTGAAGGTGGGTGGAGAAGGGGGTGACAGAGGATGAGATGGTTGGATGGCATCACTGACTTGATGGACATGAGTTTGAGCAGGTTCCAGGAGTTGGTGATGGACAGGAAGGCCTGGTGTGCTGCAGTCTATGGGGTCACAAGGAGTTGGACACACTGAGTGACTGAACTGATTCTAACAGGCATGAGGTAGTATCTCCTCGTGGTTTTGATTTACATTTTCCTGATAAGTAGTGGTTTGAGCACCTCTTCATGTACCTGATGCTTGATCCTGTATCGAGTTACTTGATGCTATTCTGATTTGTAATACCTGTTTTCGTTTTCAGAATTTTGTCTGATCTTTATCCCTGATATTCAGAAATGGCACAGTGCTTCTAGGCCTGACTCCTCTTTTCCTTTGTTTACCTGGTGGGTACTCTGTTGGGAGCGTGAAACTTTCCTATTTTTTTTTAAAGAATTTTTTATATGGGCTCCTTTTATTATAATCTTCATTGAATGTCTTACAATATTACGTCTGTTGTTAATGTTCTGATTTTCTGGCCTTGAGGCATGTGAGAGCTTAGCTCCCTGACCAGGGATTGAACCCACACCCCCTGCATTGGAAGGCAAAATCTTAACCACTGGACCACCAGGGAAGTCCTGAAAGTTTCCTATTAAAAAAATTATTTTAAAATTATGAAAACATTTTTTTCCTCTTTCCAGAACTTCTGTTGTTTTAACATTTAGCTCCTGGATTAAATGACTAGTTTTCTTTTTATGAAAAATGTTGATCTTGATTCTTCTATATTTTCCATTACTTTATTAGTACTGCCGCTCACCTATTTGTTTTCAACTTCAGTCACTTCGTATTCTTAAGAGCTATACACTTTTTCTGTTCCTCTGCATAAGTACCCCATAATTTCTTGGGTACAAAATCATCTCTAATTAACATTTTTTTGCAACCATGCATAACACATTGAGTTTCTACAGAACTGCTGTCTCAAGTTTATTTAGACATTATGTAGTTCTTTCATATTCCGGGCACTGTTCCAAATAGTTGTACAAGTGTTCTCTTCCTGAATCCTCCACCGGGGAGGTAGGTATTGTGAAGTGAAGTCATTGGTCTAAGTCTCACAGCTGACAAGGGGCCAGCCTGGGATTGGAACTCAGGCCTTTGGCTCCAGAGCCCACTGTGGTTGGGGACTAGAGTCCTGCCTCAAGGATCAGCAGGTTCTGAGCAGTCTTGTCATATTGGGTGATGCGCTCCAGCTGGCTGGAAGCTCTACGTGCATGGGGGGACGTCTGTCTACTTGTTGGCCTTTCACAGTTTTTGGAAGGGGTTCTGCAGGGACTCTTGAGTGCTTCTGTCTGTAGGTTTTCCCTTTGTGATGACTAGTTTTCTGAGGAGAATCCCAGGAAGAGGATGTGTCAGGGAGATCAAATTGCGAGCATTGAGAGCTGAGTGGAGAGATACCACATGCAGATGTATTTATTTAAATGTTTATTAATTTGTATTTATCTATTTGGGTGTGGCGGGTCTTAGTTGTGGCCTGTGGGATCTTTTAGTTGCGGCACATCTGTCTAGTCAAAGCTATGGTTTTTCCAGTGGTCATGTACGGATGTAAGAGCTGGGCCGTAAAGAAAGCTGAGCGCTCAGGAATTGATGCTTTTGAACTTCGGTGTTGGAGAAAACTCTTTGAGAGTCCCCTGGACTGCAAGGAGATCAAACCAGTCAATCCTAAAGGAAATCAGTCCTGAATGTTCATTGAAAGGACTGATACTGAAGCTGAAAATCCAATACTTTGGCCACCTGATGTGAAGAACTGACTCATTGGAAAAGACCCTGATGCTGGGAAAGATTAAAGGCAGGAAGACAAGGGGATGACAGAGGATGAGATGGTTGGATGGCATCACTGACTCAATGGCCATGAGTCTGAGTAAACTCTGGGAGTTGGTGACAGATAGGGAGGCCTGGCGTGCTGCAGTCCATGGGGTCGCAGAGTTGGACACCACTGAATGACTGAACTGAACTGTCTATACGATCTAGTTCCCTAATCAGGGATGGAACCCAGGCCCCATGCATTGGGAACATGGGGTCTGAGCCACTGGACCACTGAAAAGTCCCCTTGTACAGATTTTCTCTTAACCTCCCTGTTTTCATTACAGTCTTTGTTCTCACCCTTAGCTGTGATTGACGTTCATGAGTCCAGGGACTTTGTGGTTAAACTGCTCCCGGGAGTGTACTTGACATTTTCTGCTGCATAACAGAAAGGAATGGGGGCAATCGAAGTGTTTCTTACAGGCTTCCAGCCCAGCTCCCTGTTTCCCAGCCCTCCTTTCAGAGAAGCCTTGTACCTCCAGTACCTGAGGCTTTCTGGATTTCCATGGCCTGGACTGTAACCCACACTGCAGGCCACACTTCTGCCCACTACCTACACTGCAGGCACCCCATTTTCAGCTTTCCCTGCCTTAAGACTGATGTACAAAGATAATTATCTTTCTTCCTGCTTCTGAAGTGTGATATTTTTTGTCTTCTATCACATCCCTCCTCTGCCCCTGTGGGTTTCTACATTAAAAATAAATTACTTTATAATTCTATTGGAGTTTTGGGAAGGAACCAACATAAATGCATGTTTAATCTCTCATGTTTAAACTACCACTTTAACCAGAAGGAAACACCTCATCCTTACAATTCCAAGCTAAGCAAATAAGTGAAGATGTCTTGAAAAAGAAGAAATGACAGGCATTTAGAAAACAGCTTTGCACAGTGTCTGGTAGCAAGTCACGTGTCATCTCTATGGAGAAGGCACCACTCTATGTTAGAGGAACAGTGAAAAGTTCTGATCTGGGAGAAATAAAAGATGAGGCAGGGATGGATTAGGGAATTCTACCTCTTCTAGGTTTTGCTTTTTCCAACCAGATCCCTGGGAACCTGTTTCTAGCAAAGGATGCAATGGATGTCTGGAGTCCTTTTCACATGTGAGATCGGTTTTTACACCCTGTAGTTTATAAACATACGTTCAATCCAGAGACACCTGGAGGAAATAGCACCTCTTGGTTCTGGGAGCCTATGTTGTTGTTCAGTCGCTGAATCATGTCTGACTCTTTTCAGCCCCATAGACTGCAGCCCACCAGGCTGCCCTGTCCTCCACTGTCTTCTGGAGTTTGCTCTGATTCATGTCTGTTGAGTCAGTGATGGTGTCTAACCATCTCATCCTCTGCCGTTCCCTTCTCCTCTGGCCAACTTCCTTTTCCTAACATCGGGGTCTTTTCCAGTGAGTCTGTTCTTCACATCAGATGACCAAAGTATTGGAGCTTCAGCTTCAGCAGCAGTCCTTCCAATAAATATTCAGGGTTGATTTCCTTTAAGATTGGTCTCCTTGCAGGCCAAGGGACTCTCGAGAGTCTTCTCCAGCACCACAATTCAAAAGCATCAGTTCTTTGGGCTCAGCCCCCTTTATGATCCAACTCTAACATCCATACATGACTACTGGAAAAACCAAAGCTTTGAGTAGATGGACCTTTGTCGGCAAAGTGATGTCTCTGCCTTTTATTACTCTGTCTAGGTTTGCCATAGCTTTCCTTCCAAGGAGCAAGCAGTTTTGATTTTCGTGGCTCCAGTTACCATCCACAGTGATTCGAAAATGATGGCTTCACTATCTTTCAGACACTGAATCTTCATGGTGTGGAGCAGAACCCAGCATTTTTTTTCTAGCTCAGCATCCATTTCCCCTCTGATAATGTCTTGATGCTCTGAAAGCACATCTTCCCCACCTGAGTGGTTTAGTTAGGACAGGTTGAGTCAGTTGTCTGCATAATGTTTAGTGGCTGATGGGGACCCAAGCTTTGCCTGTCAGGTGCCCTTGTCTGAGACTTTGAATTCATCCCCTCTGATAATGTCTTGATGCTCTGAAAGCACATCTTCCCCACCTGAGTGGTTTAGTTAGGACAGGTTGAGTCAGTTGTCTGCATAATGTTTAGTGGCTGATGGGGACCCAAGCTTTGCCTGTCAGGTGCCCTTGTCTGAGACTTTGAATTCTGAGAGAGTGAAAAAAGCACCAGGAAAAAAAAATGGTTGGCAGTCATACATCTCAGCTGGTGTTCCTTGAGCAGACATTTGGGCCTTGAGAAGGCTCTCCCAAGTTTTGCTTCCAGGTCCCTGCAGATGTGTTATATGTTTTTGTACCAATTAGAGTTTCAGTTGCAAGACAGCTCTTGGAAGGATAAGGCACCTTAACATTGGTGGGAGGCTGGAGAACCAGACTTGGAACATGGGCGTGGACCAAGGCTGTTTGTAGGGTTAAGGAAGAAGAAGCATGAAAATAATGATTCAGTAGAAACAGTCCACCAGGGCATATTGGCAGCTGCTGAGTAAGACATGCTGCTGTGTCATCAGGTTCCCCATCCCTCTTCCCCACCCCACTCCTTATATTTGTTGTTTAATCTCTAAGTTGTGTCTGACTCTGCAACCCCATGAACTGTAGCCCACCAGGTTCCTCCGTCCATGGGATTCTCCAGGCAAGAATACTGGAATGGGTTGCCATTCCCTTCTCCAGGGGATCTTCCAGACCCAGGGATGGAATCTGCATCTCTTGCATTGGCAGGCAGGTTCTTTACCACTGAGCCTCCTGGGAAGCCCCATAAGAAAAAATAGAATGCTATTAAAATGCTCACAAAACTTTTCAAAAGCTACATTTGAACCAGTAAACAAAACATTTAAGGAGCATTAAAATTTTTTTATTTTTAACCTAACAGCTTCTAGAAAGTTCTGGGTATGGAGATGCCCAGAATTCACAGTTTCACTGGGGCTTCTGTGACTTCTTCCACAGTTAAGACCTCTTCCTTGTTTCATGTGTAAATGTCTCCCAGAGGATCTCGTGGTCGATTTGATGGTTATTGTTCAATTTGTCTTTGATCTGTGGAACCAGCAGAAATAACCTGTGCATCCCTAGGAACCTTTGGAAAAGACAGCTGAGGTTCAGGCCACAGACAAGAGTCCCCAGGCCAACCAGTACATAGACATGCACCCAGCTGGATTCTGGTTCTTCAGAGCCAAACTCAGTGGGCTGGCTCCAGGCACCCCAGTGGATTTTCTGGGCATCTGCCACCCTTATCTTCACAGTAAGTTTTGCTTTGAACCCTGGTTTCAGGAAGTTGTATCTATTCCCCAAGTCACAATCAGTTAATTTCTACTGCTGCTGGTATCATGCTGTCTCTGAATGTCCAGCTGGTGCCAGAATTCCCTATTGGACTGTGTCTGTCGGGTCCTGGGCTTTTCCCACCAGCTGAGGCAGTGTGATTCATTGCTATGGATAGTGGTATTGTCAGGTGGGTGGTACTGCTCTATTTCCTTTAACAACAGAACTGAATCGGAGAATTGGATTCTTGTTTCTTGGCTGGTACCATTAACCAGGAAGTAACTGTACAAAATTAATCCTGAGAGGTCTCAGAGGTGACATCCCACGTGAGTTCCTGAGTCTTTCAGGTAATGAGGACATTCTCTTTCGATTTTTTTTTTCTTTGAGTCTTGTGTATACAAGAAATACTGGAATCATCGGGGCCTGCCTGGCTTTTGACCCAGGTGCATTTCATGAAATCCGCATTGTGGATAAGACAGGAGAACTTTTGGGCAGTTGTGCCTCTCCAACTGTGTTAGTGTAGACCAGCATTTCTGGAAGCTGTTTTTGGTTGATATTTACTTCAACAGAGAGCGTGACTCACCTGTGGAGAGGGCAGTCTGGAAAGGTGCACTGTGAGTTTTTTTCTTAATTTGCCTCTTCTCCTTGTAAATCAACACATATTCTCCATAGGTAGCATTTTTCTTGTAGTCCCAAATTAGTTTTATTGTCTTTGGGTCAAACTTCACATTTAGACTGCAGTTCATTTCCAGGGTTGGAAGATTCTGGTGCTCCTGGGTCAGTAGGAGTGCAGGGTCCAGCAGCATGGACCCAGGGGACCCACGGGCTGCCCAGAAGTCATGAAAGTGCTTCAGATCCTGACGCATGCCTGGGAGACGGAGAGGCAAGACTTAGTCTGGGGCTGGATGGTCACTCTATGGGACCCTCGGGGGAAAGGCTGTGCTACCTTTGAGCTGCCCCCCAGGAGACATTCTTGGCTCCAGTCATCCCTCCACAGTCTGGGTCTTCCGGGTGTTAGACTGCACCCTCCCCTAGGCTCATATCTCTGCCTCCTCTCTCCTCCCACCCACACTGCCTAGTTCAGCTTTCAGTTTCCCTCCCTCTATAGCTTCTCTGGAATTATTCTTAATTGTCTCTTTGTCTCTATTACTCTCTCCAGATTCAGTCTCTGTTGGGAGCGTGGGGTTTGCCAACCTTGGATCACTTGCCTGCCTTCTGATTGCCAGGGGCAGAGAGATAAAAAGAAAGAGCCTCCTTTGGGCTTCTGTAGTTCAAGATTGAGACAATAATACTACAGATGATGGGAATTTCCCCAGAATAAGAAAGGAAGTTGGAGTCTATAGTCAGCCAACATGGGGCAAGCCCACCATGCTGCTGATTTCCATTCCAGGTCTCCCCACCTTTGAATGAGTTCTGCAAATTCCCAGGTTCTTTCCAATAAATTCTCTTAGTTCACCAGCCAGAATGTGTGGCAGGCTCTGTGTCTGGTACTTAAATATCCATAGATGAAATGTGTCTCATGGCTCCCAAGTGAATTCTGTTTACTGCATCCTAAAAGCTTGAGAATCTTGGAGTCTAGACTCCCAGCTTGCCTCCTGTACCACTGGCTCAACTATAATGTCAGGGAAGTAAATAACCTGCATGTCTTTGGCTGATAGCAGTTTAGTGAGGATGACCGTGGAGAATATTTTTTATGTTCTTGACCCAAGAGCAGTCTGTTGACATTGAAGCCAAAGCACTGGGGCTTAAATGTGGGGCTGGAGGGGGTCCTTGTGGCCAGTCCATTCTAAGGTGGCCCATTCAAGTCTGAGTACTCTTCTTCAAGGAGGTCCTTATTGTGGGAGTGGAGAGGCAATGTCATGTGAAAATGAACATGACGCCACTTTGCCCATTATAGGGACACCTACCTTTATTGAGCTTCACTTTATTGTGCTTTGCAGATTTTTTTTTTTTTTTTTTTAACAAAGGGAAGGTTTGTGGCAACCCTGCATTGAGCTTTGTGGGCATCATTTTTCCAACACTACTTGCTTACTTTGTGTCTCTATGTCACATTTTGGTGGTCCTAAGATTACAACTCGCTGAAGAATCAGATGATGGTTAGCATTTTTTTAAGAAATATTATTTTTTAATTAAGGTATATACATTGTTCTTTTTTTAGATATCATGCTATTGTATACTTAATTGACTATGGTATGACATAAACATATCTTTTATGTATACACACTAGGAAACCAGAAAATTCATGCGACTCAATTTATTGTGATATTCACTCTATGGCAGTGATCAGGAACCAAACCTGCAGAATCTCAGGGATATGGCTATACTCTGGTTTGATTAAGGATTTAGCCAGCTCTGGGTGGTGGGGATGGAGGAGAATTTGCTGAAGCTGTGTGTAAAATACTTCTTTGCACATATGTTTACTTTTTAGAGAAATGATCTGTGTTTTTCAGGAGCTCACAGTGGTCCAAAATACCCCCAAAGATTTCCTTGTTTTCTGAATTCTGAGCTTCTTAAAAATGGCCTTTTAGATAGTGATGATGGTCACATAACTCTAAATTTATGAAAAGCCGTTGGATTCTATACTGTAAATGGGTGAATTTGGCAGTTGAATGATATCTCCAAAAAAGCTGTTAAAAGTGGATCTTTTAGTACATATCCTTTTTTTTTTTTTAAAAAAAGCTAAGCAGCAGGCTCATCGTCAGAGAATCTGGGTGGTGTTGAGCTTGTTTATATGCAATTGCTTGCTTTTATGAAACACTTTGACTCTAGATACACCCAGCCACAGTGCATTTGTGGTGTTTCTAAGTGAGTTGTTTGGCCCCTAATCCTGGACTGAGGACCATGTCTAATTCCGTGGTGGGTAAAGGCTGATGCCTTTTTATTTGTCACCCTATACATTGCGGTGCTTAAAATCATGGGAGAAACCAGCAGTGCAGTGAAGGTTCAGCCAGTTCCTACACTTGACATGACTCCCAGGAACTGGTATTTTATGCTCTGTTAAGTGATTAAGTGTTAGGTGACTGATAAGGGTTATTTGGGGGCATATGCTAAGTAGTAATGTTGGGACTGTTGTGCTAAAATTAGAGCCGCAGTAGAAAAAAAAGGAATCTGTGCCCACCTGTGGTCCCACACAACACATCAGAAAAGAAGGTCAACGGAGAAGGCATTAAATGAAAAGAACTCAAATGTTCTTTGCATGTAGCCGTCCAGCGCAAGTCTGACTGTGTTGCCTTCATTTCTGGCTTGTTCTGTGATGGCTGCCCGCCCCAGCTGTAGAGAGTCCATGCCCATCACCACGGCATGGGTGCCCGAGGGCCCTGCTCTTGAGTTAGTGTCAGTTTGCAATGTAGATGTGGCCCACCCTAATCTAGTATGATCTCATCTTAACTTTAGTACATCTGCAAAGATCCTATTCCCAAATAAGGACACATTCATGGATCCTGGTGGACATGGATTGAGGCGGGATACGGTTCAATCTGGGCTTCCCTGGTGGCTCAGGCAGTAAAGAAACCGTCTGTAATGTGGGAGACCCGACTCCGATCCCTGGGTCAGGAAGCTCCCCTGGAGAAGGGAATGGCAACCCACTCCAGTATTCTTGCCTGAGAAATACCACAGACAGAGAAGCCTGGCGGTCTATAGTCTATGGGGTAACAGAGTCGGACACGACTGAGCGCATGGTTCAACCCAGTGTACAAACTCCTCCTCCAGCTGTTCCCGCCTCACTGAATAGCTCATACATCCTCTCACTTGCCTGCTGGGTAAGCCTGGAAGCCGTTCTAATATTCTTCCTTCACCGCTTTTCATTCTGCTTCTGAAACATACCTTCCCCCATCTGCCTTTCTCTCTCTTTGCAAATCACCATGGTCCAAGCTACCACCCCCTGACTAAAACAGCCAAGAGGTCCCCCCTGCTTCCTCTTCTGCTTTGCTGTGGCTCAACCTCTCTTCTGCAGACGGAATGTCTCTCTGAAACTTAAACGAGGACATTCCTTGCCCTGCATGCTTCCCAGGCCTGCCCACTGGGCACAAGAGGAAACTCCAAAGCCTGTGGACCACGAGCACCCATGTGGTCTGGCCTCTGTCTCTGTGCCAGCATCGTCTTGTGCCCCAGCCACAGAGATGGCTTTTCAGTGCCTGGGTCACACTTGCTGTGCTCTTTCCTTAGCACGTGCCCTGCCATTCTTCCGCTTCCCCATCCCCACACTGTTGCTACTGCTGCTAAGTCACTTCAGTCGTGTCTGACTCTGTGCAACCCCATAGCCGGCAGCCTACCAGGCTCTCCCATCCCAGGGATTCTCCAGGCAAGAACACTGGAGTGGGTTGCCATGTCCTTCTCTAATGCATGAAAGTGAAAAGTAAAAGTGAAGTCGCTCAGTCATGTCTGACTCTTAGCGACCTCATGGACTGCAGCGCACCAGGCTCCTCTGTCCATGGGGTTTTCCAGGCTAGAGTACTGGTGCCATTGCCTTCCCCACACTGTTAGTGGTTAATTTACCCATCAGTTAGGTGTTTGCTTATATATTGCGCTCTTGTAAATGAAAGTTAAAGTTGCTCCTCCGTGTCTGACTCTTTGAGACCCCATGGACTATACAGTCCATGGAATTCTCAGGCCAGAATACTGGAGTGGGTAGCCTTTCCCTTCTCCAGAGGATCTTCTCACCCCAGGGATCAAACCCAGGTCTCTCGCATTGCAGGTGGATTCTTTACCAGCTGAGCCACAAGGGAAGCCCTAAACATTTAGGAAATGACTTAAGAGTCTCGAGAAAAGACTCTGATAGGGCCATAACTCCTGCGGTGGAGGCAGTCTGTGTCCCTGCACACTTGGCACTATCAGGGTCCCCTCAAGCCAAGCAGCTGCACCACCTTCATGCTCAACTCTCACCGGGGCAGGGCTGCCACAGGCAAAAGAAAAAAAGTCTTGTGTCTATGCATGCAGAGTCGCTTCGGTCCTGTTCGACACTTTGGGACCCTGTAGACTATGGCCTGCCAGTCTTTTCTGTCAGAGAGGGAGGTCTCTAGGCAGGAATACTGGAGTGTATTGGCCAATACTGGTTGCCATACCCTTCTAGAGCACTCTGTCTCCTACTACCCCAGCCTCCAATCCCCCTGAGTACCTGGTGCTGCCAGACCCCTGCTACCTAAGCAGCTGCACCACCTCCACACCTGGCCCTCACAGGGGCAAACCCAAGTCCTCTAGGGCAGCCTCAGGAGCAAACCCTAGTGGACGACCCACGTGCAGAGGTGGAAATAAAACCACAGTTGAAACCCAGGGGCAGTGTGGCTAAGGAAGAAAAACCAAAACCATCCCACCAGCCGTACAAGCTGGAGATTAAATCCAGATGATCAACTAGGCAGACTCTGTCTCTGGAATATATAAAAGGCCATTGAGAGCTCCCACAAAAGAAGACGCACTAGCTCTGATAGCTGTGGACATTGGCGGCAAGAACACACAGGAGTAGGACTAGATTAGAATCTGAGCAGCACCCACAGCAGGTCCAGGGATCAGCACAGTTTTGGAGGGCATCCTAGGGAAGTGAGGTGGACTGTGATTCCCAGCGAGGGAAAGGACTCTGACAGCAGCGACTCAAGAAAGACATTTATTCTTCTTAGTTTCTGACTTGTTCTGCAAATTCTTTTGGATTTTTTTCTTCTTTTCTTCCCCCTCTATTGTAGTTGTTGATTTTATTGGCACTAAGAAATCCAATTAAGCTTTTGAGCTGCCCCCCTCCATCCCCTAGTCACATTTTTTATTGTTGTCATAAACTTCTGCCTCTATGTTGGGGTTTTGCAGTTCTGTGGCATTTTCCTCTCTTTTTTTCTTTTCTCTTTTTTTTAATTTTTAAAACGTATTATTGCATTTTCTACATTTATTCCTTTGTTTGCTTTCCCTACTGTTCTTTTCCCCTTGCAGTTAACCTTTAACATATATAAATCTTCTTTATCTACCTCTGTCTAACTTTGCACATCTATTCTTTCTTTTCTTTCTCTCCTTTCCTCTCAGCATATTTGTTAGTTTTATTTTCATTGCTTTATTCCCCAACTGGCACCTTGTTTCAGTTTCATTTTCCACTTTGTGCTTCAATTAGTTTTGTTCTGGTAGATATAATTTTGGGGTTCCTTTGTTCACCAGGTCAATCTATTGCACTTTATTTTTGTTGGACTGTTTTGATTTTGTTTATGACTATTTATGTATATGTGTATATTCAGTCACACTTTCTATTGTTGTTATAAACCTCTGCCTCTACATTGGGCTTTTGCAGTTCTGTGTAGTTTTCCTTTTTCCCCTCCTTTTTCTTTCTTCTTCCATTTTTTTCTCTTTTCTCTTTTTTATAATTTTAATTCTTAATTTTTTAAAGCTGGGTATTTTTTTTCTACATTTATTATTTTACTTGCCTTTCCTACTATTCTTTCCCCCTTGCAGTTAATCTTTAATGTATATAAATCTTCTTCATCTAACTCTACTTAACTTTGTGTATCTATTCTTTCTTCCTTTTCTTTCCTCTCAACATATTTGTTAAGTTTTGTTTTCATTGCTTCCCTACTTGGCACCTTGCTTTAGCTTTGTTTTCCAGTTTGTGCTTAAGTGACTTTTGCTCCTAAATGGTAAAGATGGTTTTTAATTTCCTTTGTTTGCCGGATCAGTCTATTGTACTGTATTTTTGTTGGACTGTTTTCACTTTGCTCATGGGTGTATATGTGTACATTCCAATATTTTAATTATTATTTGCCTAGTTTTGTAGCTGCCATTTATCTGGGGTTCACCTTTTGTTTCTCATTTTTGAATAGTTGTCTTAATATCACTTAATTCCATAACACACCACTTGTAAAATCTTTGTTCCTGACCAGAGATCAAGTCCTGAGCCTTTGGAGTGGGAACACTGACTCCAGGACCCTAGACTACCAGAGAACTAACCCTAGGGAGTATCAGACAGTGAGAACTCACACAAAGGAAACCACTTGAATACAAGACCTGGTATCACCCAACCACCAGGAGCACCCTATGCAGGATGCCTTGTCTAAACAACAAACAAAAATACAAACCAAATCATCAGCAGACAGGAGTACCACCTCACTCAACCTTGCCCTTCAGAGGAAAAACAAAAACTCAGCACAAATCTCATGTTATACGAAGCTCACACAAACCACTGGACCAATCTTAGGAGGGCAGAAACCAAAAGGAAGAAAGAATTCAATCTTCTTCAAAGAAATTATTCAACTTTCCTTAAAGCCTGGGAAAAGGAGACCTCAAACACAGTAACTAAAAAGGAAAGAAAGAAAAAGCAGAGAAATACTGCACAAATGAAGGAACAAACTAGAAATACAGAAGTCCAAATAAATGAAGAGGAAATAGGAAAATTACCTGAAAAATCATTCAGAATAACGATAGTAAAGATGATCAAAAACCTAGAAAACAAAAATGGAGAAAATGTAAGAATCAATTAACAAAGACCTAGAAGAACTAAAGAAAAAGCATACAGAGACAACACAATTACTGAAATCAAAAATGCTCTAGAAGGAATCAGTAACAGAATATCTGAAGCAGAAGAACAGTCAGTGAGCTGGAAGATAAAATGGTGGATATAACTTCTGAAGAGCAGAATAAAGTAAAAAGAATGAAAAAGAGCTGAGGACAGTCTCAGAGACCTCTGGGACCATATCATATGCACCAACATTTGAATTAAAGGGGTCCCAGAAGAAGAAGAGATAAAGAAAGGGTATGAGAAAATTTTTGAAAAAATTATAGTTGAAAAATTCTCCAACATGGAGAGGAAATAGTCAATCAAGTCCAAGAGGCACGAAGAGTCCCATACAGGATAAACCCAAGGATAAACATGCCAAGACACATACTAGTCAAACTAACAAAGACTAAATACAAAGAATATTAAAAGCAGCAAGGGAGAAGCAATGAGTAACATACAAGGGAAACCTATATGCTTAACTGATCTTTAAAAGATCTTAGCTGATCTTTCAGCAGAAACTCTACAGGCCAGAAGGAAATGGCAGGATATATTTAAAGTACTCAAAGGGGAAAATCTACAGCCAAGATTACTGTAGCCAGCAAGGATCTCATTCAAAATTGATGGAGAAATTAAAAGCTTTTCAGACAAGCAAAAGTTAACAGAATTCAGTACCACCAAACCACCTTTATAACAAATGTTAAACTGACTTATATATAGTCAAGAACTACAACAGAAGAAAACAGATCTACAAAACCAACCCCAAACAATTAGAAAATGGCAATAGGAACATATATATCAATAATTACTTTAAATGTAAATAGATTAAATACTGCGACCAAAAGACACAGACTGGCTGAATGGATACAAAAATAAGACTCATATATATGCTGTCTACAAGAAATCCACTTCAGACCTCAAGACACAGAAAGGCTGAAAGTGAGAGAATGGAAAAACATATTCCATGCAAGTGGGAAGCAAAAGAAAGCTAGAATAGCAATCCTCATATCAGACAAACGAGAAAAGACTCTGATAGGGCCATAACTCCTGCGGTGGAGGCAGTCTGTGTCCCTGCACACTTGGCACTATCAGGGTCCCCTCAAGCCAAGCAGCTGCACCACCTTCATGCTCAACTCTCACCGGGGCAGGGCTGCCACAGGCAAAAGAAAAAAAGTCTTGTGTCTATGCATGCAGAGTCGCTTCGGTCCTGTTCGACACTTTGGGACCCTGTAGACTATGGCCTGCCAGTCTTTTCTGTCAGAGAGGGAGGTCTCTAGGCAGGAATACTGGAGTGTATTGGCCAATACTGGTTGCCATACCCTTCTAGAGCACTCTGTCTCCTACTACCCTAGCCTCCAATCCCCCTGAGTACCTGGTGCTGCCAGACCCCTGCTACCTAAGCAGCTGCACCACCTCCACACCTGGCCCTCACAGGGGCAAACCCAAGTCCTCTAGGGCAGCCTCAGGAGCAAACCCTAGTGGACGACCCACGTGCAGAGGTGGAAATAAAACCACAGTTGAAACCCAGGGGCAGTGTGGCTAAGGAAGAAAAACCAAAACCATCCCACCAGCCGTACAAGCTGGAGATTAAATCCAGATGATCAACTAGGCAGACTCTGTCTCTGGAATATATAAAAGGCCATTGAGAGCTCCCACAAAAGAAGACGCACTAGCTCTGATAGCTGTGGACATTGGCGGCAAGAACACACAGGAGTAGGACTAGATTAGAATCTGAGCAGCACCCACAGCAGGTCCAGGGATCAGCACAGTTTTGGAGGGCATCCTAGGGAAGTGAGGTGGACTGTGATTCCCAGCGAGGGAAAGGACTCTGACAGCAGCGACTCAAGAAAGACATTTATTCTTCTTAGTTTCTGACTTGTTCTGCAAATTCTTTTGGATTTTTTTCTTCTTTTCTTCCCCCTCTATTGTAGTTGTTGATTTTATTGGCACTAAGAAATCCAATTAAGCTTTTGAGCTGCCCCCCTCCATCCCCTAGTCACATTTTTTATTGTTGTCATAAACTTCTGCCTCTATGTTGGGGTTTTGCAGTTCTGTGGCATTTTCCTCTCTTTTTTTCTTTTCTCTTTTTTTTAATTTTTAAAACGTATTATTGCATTTTCTACATTTATTCCTTTGTTTGCTTTCCCTACTGTTCTTTTCCCCTTGCAGTTAACCTTTAACATATATAAATCTTCTTTATCTACCTCTGTCTAACTTTGCACATCTATTCTTTCTTTTCTTTCTCTCCTTTCCTCTCAGCATATTTGTTAGTTTTATTTTCATTGCTTTATTCCCCAACTGGCACCTTGTTTCAGTTTCATTTTCCACTTTGTGCTTCAATTAGTTTTGTTCTGGTAGATATAATTTTGGGGTTCCTTTGTTCACCAGGTCAATCTATTGCACTTTATTTTTGTTGGACTGTTTTGATTTTGTTTATGACTATTTATGTATATGTGTATATTCATTCACACTTTCTATTGTTGTTATAAACCTCTGCCTCTACATTGGGCTTTTGCAGTTCTGTGTAGTTTTCCTTTTTCCCCTCCTTTTTCTTTCTTCTTCCATTTTTTTCTCTTTTCTCTTTTTTATAATTTTAATTCTTAATTTTTTAAAGCTGGGTATTTTTTTTCTACATTTATTATTTTACTTGCCTTTCCTACTATTCTTTCCCCCTTGCAGTTAATCTTTAATGTATATAAATCTTCTTCATCTAACTCTACTTAACTTTGTGTATCTATTCTTTCTTCCTTTTCTTTCCTCTCAACATATTTGTTAAGTTTTGTTTTCATTGCTTCCCTACTTGGCACCTTGCTTTAGCTTTGTTTTCCAGTTTGTGCTTAAGTGACTTTTGCTCCTAAATGGTAAAGATGGTTTTTAATTTCCTTTGTTTGCCGGATCAGTCTATTGTACTGTATTTTTGTTGGACTGTTTTCACTTTGCTCATGGGTGTATATGTGTACATTCCAATATTTTAATTATTATTTGCCTAGTTTTGTAGCTGCCATTTATCTGGGGTTCACCTTTTGTTTCTCATTTTTGAATAGTTGTCTTAATATCACTTAATTCCATAACACACCACTTGTAAAATCTTTGTTCCTGACCAGAGATCAAGTCCTGAGCCTTTGGAGTGGGAACACTGACTCCAGGACCCTAGACTACCAGAGAACTAACCCTAGGGAGTATCAGACAGTGAGAACTCACACAAAGGAAACCACTTGAATACAAGACCTGGTATCACCCAACCACCAGGAGCACCCTATGCAGGATGCCTTGTCTAAACAACAAACAAAAATACAAACCAAATCATCAGCAGACAGGAGTACCACCTCACTCAACCTTGCCCTTCAGAGGAAAAACAAAAACTCAGCACAAATCTCATGTTATACGAAGCTCACACAAACCACTGGACCAATCTTAGGAGGGCAGAAACCAAAAGGAAGAAAGAATTCAATCTTCTTCAAAGAAATTATTCAACTTTCCTTAAAGCCTGGGAAAAGGAGACCTCAAACACAGTAACTAAAAAGGAAAGAAAGAAAAAGCAGAGAAATACTGCACAAATGAAGGAACAAACTAGAAATACAGAAGTCCAAATAAATGAAGAGGAAATAGGAAAATTACCTGAAAAATCATTCAGAATAACGATAGTAAAGATGATCAAAAACCTAGAAAACAAAAATGGAGAAAATGTAAGAATCAATTAACAAAGACCTAGAAGAACTAAAGAAAAAGCATACAGAGACAACACAATTACTGAAATCAAAAATGCTCTAGAAGGAATCAGTAACAGAATATCTGAAGCAGAAGAACAGTCAGTGAGCTGGAAGATAAAATGGTGGATATAACTTCTGAAGAGCAGAATAAAGTAAAAAGAATGAAAAAGAGCTGAGGACAGTCTCAGAGACCTCTGGGACCATATCATATGCACCAACATTTGAATTAAAGGGGTCCCAGAAGAAGAAGAGATAAAGAAAGGGTATGAGAAAATTTTTGAAAAAATTATAGTTGAAAAATTCTCCAACATGGAGAGGAAATAGTCAATCAAGTCCAAGAGGCACGAAGAGTCCCATACAGGATAAACCCAAGGATAAACATGCCAAGACACATACTAGTCAAACTAACAAAGACTAAATACAAAGAATATTAAAAGCAGCAAGGGAGAAGCAATGAGTAACATACAAGGGAAACCTATATGCTTAACTGATCTTTAAAAGATCTTAGCTGATCTTTCAGCAGAAACTCTACAGGCCAGAAGGAAATGGCAGGATATATTTAAAGTACTCAAAGGGGAAAATCTACAGCCAAGATTACTGTAGCCAGCAAGGATCTCATTCAAAATTGATGGAGAAATTAAAAGCTTTTCAGACAAGCAAAAGTTAACAGAATTCAGTACCACCAAACCACCTTTATAACAAATGTTAAACTGACTTATATATAGTCAAGAACTACAACAGAAGAAAACAGATCTACAAAACCAACCCCAAACAATTAGAAAATGGCAATAGGAACATATATATCAATAATTACTTTAAATGTAAATAGATTAAATACTGCGACCAAAAGACACAGACTGGCTGAATGGATACAAAAATAAGACTCATATATATGCTGTCTACAAGAAATCCACTTCAGACCTCAAGACACAGAAAGGCTGAAAGTGAGAGAATGGAAAAACATATTCCATGCAAGTGGGAAGCAAAAGAAAGCTAGAATAGCAATCCTCATATCAGACAAAATAGACCTTAAAGGTTACAAGAGATAAGGAAGGACACTACATAATGATCAAGGGATCAATCCAAGGGGAAGACATAACAATTGTAAATATCTATGCACCCAACTTGAGAAACCTGTATGCAGATCAGGAAGCAACAGTTAGAGCTGGACATGGAACAACAGACTGATTCCAAATAGGAAAAGTAGTACGTCAAGGCTGTGTATTGTCACCCTGCTTATTTAACCTCTATGCAG
>SJYX01007990.1:6995-55187 GCA_006410675.1 Oreotragus oreotragus | reverse complement strand
TGGACACGACAGCAACTAACACTGTCACTTACGCAGTCCTACTGATGTCGGTCACATTTGCTTTTCCTCTCGATGCAAGATTTTTATTTGCTTGTTTGGCTATACGGGTCTTAGTTGCAGTACGTGGGATTTTTTTTAGCTGCAGCTGGGTCTAGTTCCTTGGCCAGGGATTGAACCTGGGCACCCTGCATTGGGAGTGTAGAGTTTGAGCCCCTGAACCACCAGGGAAGTCCCTGACAAGCTTTTGTCAGCAACTAAAAATCCCTTGAATAGTAAAGAAGTGGAATCATATCACAACACAGAATCCAGGAATAAGAGAATATTGGGGAAAAAGTAAATCGAGAACATGAAGAAAGCCACAGCTAGGAAAAAAGTCTAAGCCAGTATCGTCTCTTGCCCAAAGGACTGACGTGAGGCCCTAACTCACGTCCCCATCTCTAGTCATTACCATCAGTGATCCAGAGCAATACTTTCAAGCATTAAGCAGATCTCCTTAAAAAACGCCCAGTATAAAATTCAAAATCTAATCACAGTCTAGAATGATTTTCACAAGATATCCCTCCCCCTATCCCTCTCTGACCTCATCTCCTACTACTTCCCCCTTCAATCCTTCCTATTCTGTTCCTTTCAGACTAAGTTTATTTTCAATGCAAAGCCTAGTCACAAAGCCTACACATTTGCTTATACTTGACGCTCTCGAAGCTGCTCTCTCAGATCTTCACATGGTTCAGACCTCATCAATCATGTCTCAGCGGTGGAGAAGGTGAGCAGTGGAACTTGGAGCATACGGTGTAGTAGAAGAATAGACGTGAGTTGCTGACAGACTGGATACAAAGCAGCAAGAAAGGGGAGAAATTGTTGCTGGCCAAAATCTTAGGTTTTTCAGCCAACTGAAGTCAAATAAAAAATACAGAGACAGAGTTTGGAGGTAATAGAAAAGTGGCTTTAATGCTCAGCCAGCGGAGAGGGGAACAGGGTAGGCTCATGCCTCAGGAACTATGTCCTCTGTCCATGAGGAGTCTAGGGGCTTGATGGGAGCCTACAGTCAGCAGTCCTTGATGAGGAACAAACGTGTTAGGATCTTGTCTTTTTCCTCTTGCATTGCTTCAAAAACAGTCATAAGCTAGCGTCAGTAACCCAGTAACTGAGTCTGGCTGTCCTGAGGCCTACTTTCTGGTATGTAAAAAAGAACTATAAGGAGAAGAAAATGTTTTAAGGGTAACATACTTACCTGTGTGTTACAAGATGTATTTAGCATAGAGTCGAAGGATAATAGGTGTAAATGTAGCTCTTGCAGCCTTAGGGGACAGAAAAGCACACTTAGTTACAGACATGCAGAATTAGGGGCAGTCAAAGTGAAACTCGATGGACATGAGTTTGAGTGAACTCCTGGAGTTGGTGATGGACAGGGAGGCCTGGCATGCTGCGATTCATGGGGTTGCAAAGAGTCGGACATGACTGAGCGACTGAGCTGTGCTGAAACTAGCAAAAAACTAGGAACGTTCAGGCCTGCTCATGGTCCTCAGAAAGAGGAAAAGAAAAATGCATTCCTCTTTTTTCCTTTTCACTGCAACAGAATCAACTGTGATTCCTAGGATTCTGGCCTCTGCAACTTGGAGTACAGTATTGCCATTGCTGAAATGGCATTTCACCAGGAGTTCATTTTTGGTCATACTAATTTTGAGATTCCTTTCAAATACCCAAATGCAAATGCCAAGCAGTCAGTTCAACATATGGTTTTGAAGCTCAGAAGAGGGAGTAGAGCTGGAGATATAATGTGACAGTTGTTGGCATGGAGATTGAATCATTTATTTTAAAAATATGTGTTGAGTGTCTATAATGTATTCATTAGTCGCTCAGTAGTGTTTGACTCTTTGAGACCCCATGGACTGTAGCCCGCCAGGCTCTTCTGTCTGTGGGGGTCTCCAGGCAAGAATGCTGAAGTGAGTAGGCATTCCCTTCTCTAGGGGATCTTCCCAACCTGGAGATCGAACCAGGGCTTTCCACACTGCCTGCAGACTCTTTACCTTCTGAGCCACCAGGGAAATGCAGTGGATATATTCTATACCGATGCTAGAGTAATCAGTTGTATAGTATCCTCAGTTCAGTTCAGTTCATTTCAGTTGCTGTCGTGTCTGACTCTTTGCAACCCCATGAATCACAGCACAAAAGGCCTCCCTGTCCATCACCTACTCCCAGAGTTTACCCAAACTCATCTCCATCAAGTTGGTGATGCCATCCAGCCATCTCATCCTCTGTTGTCCCCTTCTCCTCCTGCCCCTAATCCCTCCCAGCATCAGAGTCTTTTCCAATGAGTCAACTCTTCGCATGAGGTGGCCAAAGTACTGGAATTTCAGCTTTAGCATCAGTCCTTCCAATGAACACCCAAGACTGATCTCCTTTAGGATGGACTGGCTGGACCTCCTTGCAGTCCAAGGGACTCTCAAGAGTCTTCTCCAACACCACAGTTCAAAAGCATCAATTCTTTGGTGCTCAGCTTTCTTCACAGTCCAACTCTCACATCCATACATGACCACAGGAAAAATCATAGCTGTGATGTCTCTGCTTTTTAATATGCTGTCTAGGTTGGTCATAACTTTCTTTCCAAGGAGTAAGCATCTTTTAATTTCATGGCTGCAGTCACCATCTGCAGTGATTTTGGAGCCCCCCAAAATAAAGTCTGACACTGTTTCCACTGTTTCCCCATCTATTTCCCATCCTAGAAGGTTACTAAATGAAGGTTTCTTCTGAGAGAGAACAAAGAGGAGAATTAGGAGTGTGAGGGGGTGAAACTGGCTTATGATCTTAAATAGGGAGGTCAGGAAGGCCTTCCTGAGATGGTGAACCTTAAGGTTTCAAAGAAGTGAGGAAGTTAGCACTATAGACTCCCAGGGAAGAGTGTTCCAGCAGAGGCAGTGCCAGCTCCCAGAGGTGAGGACATACCTGGCTTGTGAACAGCAAGCGGTGCTGCAGGGCTGTGAGCTCTGTACTGGAGAAATTCCTGTGGGCCCTGGGGCCTTACATCTGTAAGAGGTCAGATAGCTAGGGAGAGAATCTGTTGAAGACTAAGAGCTGGAGGGGTAAGTATAAAATGTGGTGTCAGAGGAGCAAGAGAAGAAAGTGTTTCAAGAAAGAGAGACTAGGGGACTTCCCTGGTGGTCCAATGGCTAAGACTCTGTGCTCCCAACGCAGGGGGTCCAGGTTGCATCCCTGGTCAGGGAACTAGATCCCACATGCTGGAACTAAGGCCCACCACAGCCAAGTCAATAAAAAGAAATATTAAAAAAAAGAGACCAATCAACTGATGCTGCTGAGAGGGTAGGTGTGGTGAAAACCACAAGGACTGTGAGAGTTGGTCCATGGTTGGCCATGGGCAAAAAGCAGGGTCAGAAGGGTCACTGGATGGAATCCCAGGGATGAAGGTTGAGGGGAGATGTCTGCGAAGGATGGAAACTGTGGTTAGGCTGGGTGTGCCTTGGAGCAGAGGTAGATTTGTCTCTATAAAATAGGATAATGAGTTCTAGTGTCCCTCTCTCATAACACATACTCACACATGTTGTAGCTCTCTTGGGTGTGACTGCATAGACTTTTGTGGTACTCGATGAAGCATCTGGCTGGGCCAAACCACTTTCATTCAGGATGACCACACCACCAAATTTATCCATGAGCTCATCTTTCTGACAGCCCAGAGTGTAAATCCTAAGCTCTCTGAATAGGTCACTTATCTTTTTTGTGTAAGTTCTCCAGGTGATAAGCAGGATTGCTGGCAAACTTGTTAGCTATTTCTATGGTTGTTGGAAATACTGACATAAAGAAATATAAATACTAAGCTTAAAGGTGTAATTTAGTTGTAAAATGTTACTGATTAAAGATGTTACACATCCTTCTCCATCTTGGGCCCTTATTTTCTGTAAAAGTGGTCTTCACATAAACCCCTAAGAAGAGAAGGGAAAGAGAAAAAATTTCCTAGTGAATGTCAAATGGCTGATAAGGTGATGGGAGTCAGGATTCAATAATGCCCATCCCTACTTCCTGGAAAAACACATGTATTCTTGCAGCCTCACTCCAACTCACCAATTCACCAACATACACTCTAGAAGCTGCTGACACTTGGCAACTCAAAAATAACACAGAAATGAATCTACTTGGTTTCTATCTTTTCTGACATTGTGCTAATAATAGTAAAAGGATTATTTCAGTTCACTTATCTTTTTTGTGTAAGTTCTCCAGGTGATAAGCAGGATTGCTGGCAAACTTGTTAGCTATTTCTATGGTTGTTGGAAATACTGACATAAAGAAATATAAATACTAAGCTTAAAGGTGTAATTTAGTTGTAAAATGTTACTGATTAAAGATGTTACACATCCTTCTCCATCTTGGGCCCTTATTTTCTGTAAAAGTGGTCTTCACATAAGCCCCTAAGAAGAGAAGGGAAAGAGAAAAAATTTCCTAGTGAATGTCAAATGGCTGATAAGGTGATGGGAGTCAGGATTCAATAATGCCCATCCCTACTTCCTGGAAAAACACATGTATTCTTGCAGCCTCACTCCAACTCACCAATTCACCAACATACACTCTAGAAGCTGCTGACACTTGGCAACTCAAAAATAACACAGAAATGAATCTACTTGGTTTCTATCTTTTCTGACATTGTGCTAATAATAGTAAAAGGATTATTTCAGTCATGGCAACTGGTCCCATCACTTCATGGGAAATAGATGGGGAAACAGGGGAAACAGTGTCAGACTTTATTTTGGGGGGCTCCAAAATCACTGCAGATGGTGATTGCAGCCATGAAATTAAAAGACGCTTACTCCTTGGAAGGAAAGCTATGACCAACCTGGATAGCATATTAAAAAGCAGAGACATTATTTTGACAACAAAGGTCCATCTAGTCAAGGCTGTGGTTTTTCCAGTGGTCATGGATGGATGTGAGAGTTGGACTGTGAAGAAAGCTGAGCGTCGAAGAATTGATGCTTTTGAACTGTGGCGTTGGAGAAGACTCTTGAGAGTCCCTTGGACTGCAAGGAGATCCAACCAGTCCATCCTAAAAGAGATCAGTCTTGGGTGTTCATTGGAAGGACTGATGCTAAAGCTGAAATTCCAATACTTTGGCCACCTCATGTTGACTTATTGGAAAAGACTCTGATGCTGGGAGGGATTGGGGGCAGGAGGAGCAGGGGATGACAGAGGATGAGATGGTTGGATGGCATCACCGACTGGATGGACGTGAGTCTGAGTGAACTCTGGGAGTTGGTGATGGACAGGGAGGCCTGGAGTGCTGCAATTCATGGGGTCGCAAAGAGTTGGACACGACTGAGCGACTGAACTGAACTGAACTCATGTACTTTTGACTATTATATCAAAATTCTATTTGGTACCCCCCAAGTCTGTAAAACTTCTTCCCTTTCCCCTACCCTATCTCCCTCCCAAACTGTGTTCATGTAATTGAATCAAAACATAATCAGCTTGACTTGGGTTCATCAAAGCTTGGGAGTGAAACTACTCTTGCATGATGATAAAGAGGACAGACTTTGTCTATGAACCTGGGTTTATATCCCGGCTCTGCTTTTTTCTCGGAGAAGGCAATGGCGATTTCACTTTCACTTTTTACTTTCATGCATTGGAGAAGGAAATGGGAACCCACTCCAGTGTTCTTGCCTGGAGAATCCCAGGGACAGGGAGGCCTGGTGGGCTCCCGTCTATGGGGTCGTACAGAGTCGGACACGACTGAAATGACTAAGCAGCAGCAGCTGCTGCTGCTCTTTTCTAGGTATGTGAACTTGGGCAAGTTACTTAAGTTCTTAATGCCTCAATTTCTTATAATGGTAATATTTCCTAAGTGTTTTGTGGATATTAATTCACTGAATCTTCATAATGACCTTATAAGTCTACAGTTAAACCTAATTTACAGATGAGGAAACCAAACCACAGATGTTAAGTAATCTACCCTAGGCTAAAATCTATTAACAATAAATTTACCCTATAATCCAGCAATTCTACTTCTGGGTATATATATCCACAAGAATTGAAAGCAAAGTCCCAAAAGGATATGTGTACACCCATGTTCCTAGTAGCATTATTCATAATAGCCAAAAGGTGTAAGCAACCCAAGTGTCCATTGATAGATGAATAGATAAAATGTATATGCATACAGTGGGGTCTGACACATGCTATAACACAGATGAACCTTAAAGACAGTAAGCTAGTCACAAAAAAGATATTGTATGATCCTACTTGTGTGAGGTACTTAGAGTCATCAAATTCTTAGAAAGTAGAATGGTGATTGTAGAAAACAGAAGGGGCTGGGGGGAGAGTGAAATGGAGAGCTGTATAATGACACAGAATTTCAGCTTTGCAACAGGAAAAAGAGTTTTGGAGGTTGGTTGCACAACAACGTGAATGGACTCACTTAGAACTGAATAAGAGGGCAAATGTTATGCTACATATATTTTACAACTGAAAACAGACAGAGACTTTCTTGTTGGTCCAGTGACTAAGATTCTGAGCTCCCAGTGCAAGGGACCCGGGATTCAAGTCCCATTAGATCCACTTGCTACAACTACGAGTTTGAGTGTGGCAACTAAGACCCAGTGCAGCCAAATAAATACATAAATGAAAAATTTTAAAGAAAAAAAAAAAGAAAGAAAGAAAATGTCCACCAGCCTCTTTGAGAACATAGTGATTCTGAGTCTCTACCGCTGAGGGTGACAGAGGGTTGGGAAAGGATGTCTGCTGGATAGGAACACATGAACGCAGGCATTGACAAATCCGGGTAAGTGTTCTTTAGTGACCCAAGTAGAAATGCCCAATCTGTAGCTAGGGGTGCAGGTCTGAGTTAGGTGATCTGTACCATGGAGATTCTAGGAAGACAAA
The DNA here is from genome assembly GCA_006410675.1 of Oreotragus oreotragus. Lineage (NCBI taxonomy): Eukaryota > Metazoa > Chordata > Mammalia > Artiodactyla > Bovidae > Oreotragus > Oreotragus oreotragus. The sequence continues at coordinate 48,311 of SJYX01007990.1, read as the reverse complement.
GCAGTAGTCCTTTACTACAAAGTTAGATTAGACAGGGGAAGATGGAGAAGAGGACAAAGGGAACGTGGAAGATGACTGCTATCATTCTCATTTAGGAGGATGGTGATGGCACTGCCATATACCAGGAAGGGGAGGCTGGAGGCTGAGCAGGTGGAAAGGCAATGACTTCAAGAATGGATGTGTGAGGTTGAGGAATATGGAAAGTTGTTCCATTGATGGTGAATTTGAATTTGAGGTTTCAGAGGGTGACTGGGGCTGAGAAGCCTCTTGTCCAGATTTCCTCAGGTGAGTTCTAATCCTTTGAGATACACTTTCTTTCAATATTCAAGGTGCACATAAGATCCTGCGAGTACTTTGGGAAAGGGAATTGCTTAACTTTGTTTAACCTGGTTTTTCTAAACGCATTTGGCTGCCCACCACCACTACCTCCCTTTTTAAAAAGTAATTGACTGAGGATTACACTTTGTTCTCTGGTCTAGGCAGCTATTTTTCTGTTGACAAAGTAGAACAAAGAAGAAACCGTTTAGAGGGTGGATAGATCTGTGGGTATTTAGTGTGTCCCTGTTAAGTCACCAAAACAGTGAGGAAGGTTCCAAAAACCCTGGGCTGACCTGGGAACTGAGGACACTGACCCCTCTGCATGGGCCAAGGTGGAGGATGCTGCTGGGGGTTTTGATCAAAGCCAGCTTGCTGGTTTGGCTTTCTACCTACTCACATATGCCAGTAAAGCCCTGATCCAATCCCTCCCCTGGTTCTTTTTTATCCTCTACATTGGCTCCTTGTCCTTGCTTTTCCATTTGCATAACTAATGCACACAACACAGAATTCCCGCAATTTTAAAGACAGCTGGCCAGCACATCTTGGATGCTGATGTCAGGAAACATCTGGAAAAGGGCTAAAGTTACTGTAGCCCAACTGAGAACAATGGAAACACACTAATATGGAAAATTCAGGATGAGGGGGGGCTTGTGTACTTAAAAATGGCTGCCAGGCGGACTTATAAAAGCCTCGTACAAAACTCTCTTGTTGGTTTGGGCATTGGTGTCACTGAGTCAGTGAGTGGTAGGCCAGCTAAAACTAAAATATCGCTACTCTCTTTGGATTTTTGTCTTTGAGGCTCTCCTTTTCTTCAAAGTTTTCCTAGAAATCCTGCCAGCTAACCAAGGTATTCTTTTCTGAAAAATCATGAACTGGTATTTTATTTTAATAACTTTAATCTCCCTCTTTCCTCATCCTCTCTCACAATATAAGGATATAAAATGGAGTTCTTATGTACATATTTTTGCTGTCTCTAAGAAGTCAGTGTTGGCAGAAACATTGAGCTTTAAAAAAACTGTGATTGAAATATTTAAATATGAACATTATGTTCCAGGGCTGCATGGTATGCAGTTGAAAGAATGGGTTTTAGAGTTTGGATTCTCCTCTCTACCAACTTTATGTGACCTTGTAAATTACTTACTTAACATGCTCTTGGTAATTTCTGCCTACTTGGACTGTCATGAAGAAGACACAAGCTAATGTGTGTTGGAAGTGTTCAATGAGGTGTGTGGCCTGGGTTAGCCATTGTGACTGTAGCTTTGTTGAAACCCAAGGATTAAGAAGAAATCTCTGCTATAATCTATTTCTCAATTCAACTCTAAAACATTGAGCACTTGGGCTTCCCTGGTGAGCTAGTCATGAAGACTCTGCCTTGCAATGCAAAGGACACTGGTTTCATCCCTGGTTCGGGAAGATGCCACATGCCTCAGAGCAACTAAGCCCGTGTGTCACAACTACTGAAGCCGGCTTCACAGGAAGAGAAGCCACTGCAATGAGAAGCCCACGCACCACTACAAAGAGTAGCCCCCTTCACTGCAACTAGAGAAAGCCTGTGGGAAGCAACAAAGACCCAGGACAGTAAAAAAACTAAAGAAATAAATCTTAAAAACAAAAAACATTAAGTACTTGCTTCCATTTCCCTGTCCTACAGATGTATGTTTTGGAATTAGGATTTCTTTTGCAAGCATTCCCCTAGAGTTTTTACTGTTTCACTTTAATCTGTGGAAACCGAAATGGTATTCTGTCTCTTGTGAGGATTAATAATCACCATCTTATACTGTCTTCCAATCTTTGGACTCCTGTTTTTTTTTTGTATGATACCTTGTATGATACGCTTTTCCCCTGTAAAAGCTGGTTGGATTTTCTCCTGTCTTTGCTGCAGCTGCTGCTAAGTCACTTCAGTCGTGTCCAACTCTGTGCGACCCCATACACAGCAGCCCACCAGGCTCCACCGTCCTTGGGATTCTCCAGGCAAGAACATTGGAGTGGGTTGCCTTTTCCTTCTCCAGTGCATGAAAGTGAAAAGTGAAAGTAGGCTCGCTCAGTCGTGTCTGACTCTTAGCGACCCCATGGATTGCAGCCTACCAGGCTCTTCTGTCCATGGGATTTTCCAGGCATGAGTACTGGAGTGGGTTGCCATTGCCTTCTCCATCTCCTGTTTCTAAGGTTCTTCAATTTCTCAGTGATATGCTTTGGTGCTGGTTTCTTAATCCATTATACCAGGTATTTATTGGACCTTATCAATATGGCAGTTTGTGTTTCTTGGTTTTGGAAAACTTTGTGAATGGTTGATTTATTGTGAGTTCCTCCCTATTCCTAATTTTCTTCTCTCTGGAATGCCTACTCATTAGAATACTGGACCTTCCAAAAGATCCTCCCATCGTCTTCTGTTTTCTTTCCTATTATCCTTTTCTTTGTCTTTTGGCTTGATTTTCTGAGAGTTCTTCAACTTTGTCACCTTAGACCTTCTGTCCTGTTAATTTTTTAAATCTTTGATCATGTTTTAAATTTCAAGTTCTTCCCGCCCCCCACCCCCCGCTTTTTTCTTCCTTTTGGCTGCACAGAGTTTTCATTGCTGTGCTCTGGCTTTCTCTAGTGGTGGTGCACAGGTTTATTGCTCCATGGCATGTGGGATCCTAGCTCCTTGACCAAGGATCAAACCTGTGTTCCCTGCACTGGAAGACAGATTCTTAACCATGGGCCACCAGGAGCTCTTTTTTGTTCTCATAAGATTCTTTTTTTTCTTTTTAAGTATCATATATGTATAATTATTTTTATTTTTCTAAGTTCAGTTCAGTTCAGTTGCTCAGTCGTGTCTGACTGTTTGTGACCCCATGAATTGCAGCACACCAGTCCTCCCTGTCCATCACCAGCTCCCAGAGTTCACCCAAACCCATGTCCATTGAGTCGGTGATGCCATCCAGCCATCTCATCCTCTGTCGTCCCCTGCTCCTCCTGCCCTCAATCCCTCCCAACGTCAGTCTTTTCCAGTGAGTCAACTCTTCGCATGAAGTGGCCAAAGTATTGGAGTTTCAGCTTCAGCGTCAGTCCTTCCAATGAACACCCAGGACTGATCTCCTTTAGAAAAGACTGGTTGGACCTCCTTGCAGTCCAAGGGACTCTCAAGAGTCTTCTCCAACACCACAGTTCAAAAGCCTCAATTCTTTGGTGCTCAGCTTTCTTCACAGTCCAACTCTCACATCCATACATGACCACTGGAAAAACCATAGCCTTGACTAGATGGACCTTTGTTGGCAAAGTAACGTCTCTGCTTTTGAATATGCTATCTAGGTTGGTCATAACTTCCCTACCAAGAAGTAAGTGTCTTTTAATTTCATGGTTACACTCACCATCTGCAGTGATTTCGGAGCCCCCCAAAATAAAGTCTGACACTGTTTCCAGTGTTTCCCCATCTATTTCCCATGAAGTGATGGGACCAGATGCCATGATCTTAGTTTTCTGAATGTTGAGCTTTAAGCCAACTTTTTCACTCTACACTTTCACTTTCATCAAGAGGCTTTTTAGCTCTTCTTCACTTTCTGGCATAAGGGTGGTGTCATCTGCATATCTGAGGTTATTGATATTTCTCCCAGCAATCTTGATTCCAGCTTGTGCTTCTTCCAGCCCAGTGTTTCTCATGATGTACTCTGCATAGAAGTTAAATAAGCAGGGTGACAATATACAGCCTTGATGTACTCCTTTTCCTATTTGGAACCAGTCTGTTGTTCCATGTCCAGTTCTAACTCTTGCTTCCTGACCTGCATATAAGGGTCTCAAGAGGCAGGTTAGGTGGTCTGGTATTCCCATCTCTTTTAGAATTTTCCACAATTTATTGTGATCCACACAGTCAAAGGCTTTGGCATAGTCAATAAAGCAGAAATAGATGTTTTTCTGGAACTCTCTTGCTTTTTCCATGATCCAGCAGATGTTGGCAATTTGATCTCTGGTTCCTTTGCCTTTTCTAAAACCAACTTGAACATCTGGAATTTCACGGTTCACGTATTGCTGAAGCCTGGCTTGGAGAATTTTGAGCATTACTTTACTTTACTAGCGTGTGAGAAGAGTGCAGTCTGAGCATTCTTTGGCATTGCCTTTCTTAGGGATTGGAATGAAAACTGACCTTTTCCAGTCCCAAGGCCACTGCTGAGTTTTCCAAATTTGCTGGCATATTGAGTACAGCATTTTCACAGCATCATCTTTCAGGATTTGAAATAGCTCAACTGGAATTCCATCACCTCCACTAGCTTTGTTTGTAGTGATGCTTTCTAAAGCCCATTTGACTTCACATTCCAGGATGTCTCGCTCTAGGTGAGTGATCACACCATCGTGATTATTTCTCTAAAGATGCTAATAATAGCTTTTAGGTGGGAGGAGCTCTTATTTCTCCAAAGTCTGTTTCCTCTCTAGGTGATTTTTTTCACTTTGTGTGTTGTGACTCCATATTCTTTGGTACAGGCTTGCTTTCTTCAGGTATCTGATAATCCTTACCCTTCACTCATACTGTAAAGCTAATGGGAAATTGTGACATAGATAAATCTTGTCAAATTCAGCTTTTACTCTAGAGGGTTCTGCCGGGGCCATTTATGTAAGGGAAAATGTCATTGCCCTTAGGTCCTTTTTCTTGCTCAAAATTTTTCAGGGAGAAAACATCTACTTTCTTGCTTAAACAGCTTTAGCTATACTTTGCTGCCAGTGTTCTGAGAGTTGAATATGAACTGGGGAATTATTATACTTCATTATACAAACCTTTTTTCCAGTGTCTCTGCTTTCAGTATAGTATATTCCAACCTTAATTATGCCGACTGCCCTAAATTCTGGCTTAGAGACCCTTATTCTCTGCAGGGGAAAACCTCAAGTCTCCTGCTGTTTTGAAGAGAGGCAGTTGACTAAGTTGCTTTTGAGAGACTTTGGGGTGGGCCGATCCTGGGAATTGAGTTGCTTCTCGGTTTTCTTCTCTACTAATTTAGGATTTAGCTTTCTCAATTTGTTGACTCAGAAACAAATTCTCTTATCTTTCAGCTTCTAACATTTTGTTGCTATAGTGATTTCCTCATCTTTTTAATTTTTAAAAATCCCTGTATATCTGTTTTAATGAGGGGGAATGCATTTGTTCAATCAGCCGTCTTTCATCAGTATTGTTTTAAAAAAGATATTCTTAATGTAATGATGTGTTCTAAAAATCTAGATTTCCTGGGCCAGAATTCCGAGTCAAAGAATTCTGATGAGATCAACTAATCTAGAATAGTCTTGTGAATGTACTCATTAATTTCTAACCATTTCTTAATATTTTGGCTGTTATAACTGCTGCGTGGTAAATGTTTCTATTTGTTGGCAAAACTCGATTGAGTTGTTCATCACCTTTCATGTGGTTATAGATGCAAACAACATGTGTGTCCCAGCTGGGCTCTGAAATCCAGGCTCCCACTTTGTGACAGACTCCTTCATAATACCAGAGGCTTCCAAACCCAAGTCCCTAAATCCACTCATTTCAGCTCACACCCTGGCAACTCAAAGACAGAAATCTCTGAGTGATTGAAACCTCTATAGTGAGAAAACTTTTCCATTCAATATCTATTTAGTGCCAAGTCACTTCAGTTGTGTCCAACTCTTTGCAACCCTATGCTTGAGATTCTCCAGACGAGAATCCTGGAGTGGGTTGCCATTTCCTTTTTCAGGGGATCTTCCTGACCCAGGGATCGAACCTGCATCTGTTGCATCTCCTGCATTGGCAGGTGAGTTCTTTACCTCTAGTGCCACCTGGGAAGCCCTATTTATTTTCGTGGAAGACTATTCTGCCTTCTTTCTCTAGAGTGAGGTCTGGGGTGAGACCATTTAGGGTGGGGTGGAGTCAGGGGGAGTAACAAGATGAGCAACAGGATGAATGAGGATTTAGGTCCATGGTAAATGTCATGTGCTGGAGTGAGGATTCCTACAACTGATACCCTCCTAGCAGAGCTGACTTTCTGGAAGGCAATTCTGGCACTACCTTGAGTGGTGGACTGGGTGACATGTGACCAATTTCATGACAAAACAGAATCAGCAGAACCCTTGCAATCTCGGAAATGCCATGGCCTGCCTGATAAGCAATAGTCAAAGCTTAAGTTTCTTAAAGTGATTTTTGGCCTCCTTAGTTAAAGGAAGACTAACCTGGCTTGTTATTTTATTTGTCAATCAGAATGTATCTAACACCATTTTTTTTTTTCCAGTTTGCCAAAGCAAAGTTGACCACAGCTGCTTTTAAAGATCAAAGAATAACAATAGGGACTTCCCTGGTGGCTAAGACTCTGCACTGCCAATGCAGAGGGCCCAGGTTCAATCCCTGGTCAGGGAATTAGATCCCACATGTCACAACTAAGACCCAATGCAGCCAAATAAAATTTAAAATAATAATAAATAAAAATTTCAAAAAGAATCGTAATAATTTATATTACTTAGTGCCTACTATTTTCTGGATGCTTTATAAACATAGTCTCATTTAATCTGTGGTATTATTATAGCCATTTTGCATGAAAAAAGTCTCTGAGAGGTTGAGTAACTTACCTAAGATCACAAAGTTGTTAAAAAAAAATTTTTTTTTTTTAAAGTATTTATTTGGTTGCCTCGGATCTTAGTTGCAGCATGTGGGATCTTTAATTGTATTATTTAGGATCTAGTTCCCTGGCCAGGGATTGAACTTGGGCCTCCTGCATTAGGAACACAAGGTTTTAGCCACTGGACCACCGGGGAAGTCCTAGTTGTTAAAAATTGAAGCACAATTAAAAGCAAAGTTTTTATAATTTTTCTCAAAAGTCAAGCTTTGAACCAGCCTGTCATGCCCACACCCAAACAGACAACAGACTTGTATTATTTATGCAGTGTTCATCTTGAATGTAGGGCACATTCCAGATGTGCCGAGAGGAAATGTGTTTATTCTTGTTGATAAATAACAAGATCAAAGGCAAATTTGTCCCTTCAACAGTACACATATACACAATTGTGTGACAGACAGCCCAGCAAATCACCTTCTGATACAGTTACACCCATGATAAGCACAGGAAACAGGAGTCAGATGAGGGTGTTACTCATTGGGCCGCCATTTTGTCTAAAACTATCCTGCTGCAGTCAATGGGGTTGATAAGAGTCAGACATGACTTAGTGCTTAAACAGCAGCAGCAGCAGCAGCAGCCTGCCTAATGGAGAAACTAGAAAGACTTGTAGTCTTGTGTTCCGGTCCTGTTGTTGGTGTGAACCAGTGGTGTTGTCTTGTCACCTATGAGGGAAACTCACCTTTGCTGAATGCCTAATGTGTGCCAGGAACATTTCCCCTTTTAAATTTACTTATTATTTTGAATAGTACATGTTAAAGGGTTCTGAAAAGGATACTGAAATTAGGCTCTCTCTCCTTGGCCCCCAGTCTGTGATTCTCCTTCTCAGAGTTAATTATTTTTTAACAATTTTATGTACTGCTTCCAGGAGTACTAGAAACTTTCATATATATTATGTCATTTAAGCTTCTTGATTATTACTCCAATTTAATGTAATTTAATTTAATTTGAAGAGTCATTTCTTAGAACTTTCCTGGTAGTTTAGGCAGTAAAGAATCTGTCTTCAATGCAAGAGACCCAGATTCAATCCCTGGGTTGGGAAGATCCCCTGGAGAAGGAAATGGCAACCCACTCCAGTATTTGATCTTCCCAACCCAGGAATCGAACCCAGGTCTCCTGCATTGGAGGCAGATGCTTTAACCTCTGAGCCACCAGGGAAGCCCTTGAAGATGTGATAGTGACCCAAATAGGCCCTTCCTCTTAGTGTAGTGGAGAGGTTTAAAATAACCAAAGTACAGTGAATTGTGGTTGTTTACTGGAGGAGCATCAATTCTACTTAGATGGCAAAGGAAAGCAATTAAAAAAAATATGACCTTTTGGGACTTTCCTGATAATGCAATAGATAAGAATCTGCCCACCAATCCATGGGACACAGGTTCGATCCCTGGTCTGGAAAGATTGCTCAGCAACAAGAGAGGCTACTGCAATGAGAAGCCCTTGCACCACAGTGAAGAACAGCATCTGCTTGTGCAACTAGAGAACACCCATGCACAGCAATGGGTAATTTTTTAAAGTGTAAATTAAAAAAAATGACCTCTGAGCAGAGACATCTAGAAGGAGTAAGAGTTAGCCAGGTGAAGAGGATGACATGGGAGGAGTAAGAGAAGAGTAATCTAAGCAAGTGAAACACATGGGCCAAGGCCTGTAGTCTGAAGTGTTGAGAGGCTCTCAGGATGACTGGGCCACATCAGCCATTCCCAGAGGAGACCCAGGAAGCTTAACTGCCTGCCTGGAGAGGCCAGGCATTGGAAAATCTGCTCAGAGGTAACAAGGGAGTGATGTGCTCACAGAGGCACTTCAGAAAAATCATTCTGGCTATGGAAGAGCAAATGCACTGGAGAAGGCAATGCTAGTTGAGAGCCTGCCCCAGAGGGGAGATAATGACTGCCTGAGCCAGGGTCAACCTGAGCAATTTGGGAGATGGAATCAACAGACTTTCAAGGCCTGAATGTACATTAATGGTCATGAAAGTAGATTCTAGAACCACCAAGAATCCTTGCTCTGCTGCTTCCTAACAGCAGAGCTGTTGGATATTGAACACCTTATGACATTGGGCAGAACTCTTGGACAGAATTTCTTGTGACGCTGCACAAGACTTTGTAACCTATTAAGGATCAGTTTTCTCATTTGCAAAATGAGGTAAAAAAAATGGATCTAATTTTTCGAGGGCAGTGGCTGGGTGTGTGGAGCCATTCATTGCAGGAGACAGAGCTGCTATATCCCCTCCTCTTCCACTTCCCGTTGCAAACAATAAAGACCATAGTGCGTGCCAAGTCCCTTCAGTTGTGTTCGATTCTTTGCAACCCTTTGAACTGTAACCCGCCAGACTCCTCTGTCCATGGGGTTCTCCAGGCAAGAATATTGGAGTGGGTTGCCATGCCCTCCTCCAGGGGATCTTCCTGACCCAGGATTGAACCTGAGTCTCTTATTTCCTGCATTGGCAGGCAGGTTCTTCCCAGTGCCACCTGGGAAGCCCAAAGACCTTAGTTTAATAAAAAAAAATTAATGGATGTAAATGGGGATAATATAGTGTCTACTTCATCAGGTCATCATAAGAATTAGCGAATCCCTGTAAAGACTTTAGTGTAATCCCCACACATACCATAATTCAATTAAAAAATTTTAAAAAAATACGAGCTTATGGAGAAAGGGGAATGATTGTGAAATTTCTGACGGTTACAGAATCTGTTTATATATTTTTAAGTGGATGACAGTGGACATCATGTTGCTTGGATTTTAGATTCAAGTGGATCTTTTAAAGAGAATATTGTGATAGTCTGCTTTAAAATACCTATATTTGGGACCTCCCTCGTGGTTCAGTGGCTAAGACTCTGAGCTTCCAGTGCAGCAGGCCTGGGTTCAATTCCTGTTGGGGAAATAGAGCCCATTTGCCACAACTAAGACCTGGTGCAGCCAAATAAATAAATATTAAAACAAAATATCTGTATTAACAATATGTTAGAAATCACAACCTTTCCAATTATTCAAACAAGTGAAACATTTTAGACATCAGCTAAAAGTTTTGTAAAGGATTACTTGGCTTTAAAAAATTATTTTAGTGCCAAGAAAAGAGGCTCTTGAAAGAACCTTTAAAAACCCAGAAACAAACCTATGAACACTTCATAGATTCATCAGGCTGCAAGAATGAGCAGGAGCTTTCCTGGTTCACCTCTGTCTTTTTCAAAAGCCTGTGCCTATAGGTCACCTGGGACTTTGTTCCAACACAGGACATCTTTGCACATCATGAGTATCGCCAGCAGTGTTACTTTGCTAGGTGTAGACTCATTTCTTTTGACCTTGAAAGTGAAAGTGAAGTCGCTCAGTCTGTCCAACTCTTTGTGACCCCATGGACTGTAGCCTACCAGGCTCCTCCCTCCATGGGATTCTCCAGGCAAGAGTACTGGAGTGGGTTGCCATTTCCTATCCAGGTCTCCTGCATTCCAGGCAGATGTTTTAACCTCTGAGCCACCAGGGAAGCCCAAGTTTTTCCACTGAATCATGAGGATGAGAGTCGCTTTCTTTCTTTTCAAAAGTTTTCCTTTCTTGGTTGTTCTGAGGATTCATGAGTTAAACATTTGTTAAGTATTTTACAATACTTAGCTGAAAGTGCAAAGTTTTATTTGTGATTGTTGGATGAGTGAAAAGTATACAAGTTCAAAGCCTCATTTTCTCTCCTGGGCACACTGCATTATCATGCATTATCATGCTTAATCCCTAAGAAACTCACGACTCCCTTCTCTTGCAGGGGCTCCTCATTTATGTAAACTGTTACAAACTGAGCTAACGGAGGACTCCTGGGAGAGGACTGGCAGTTTCCTATGTTCTTCAGAGAGTTTCTATCTGCCTAATAGGTGTGATAACCTTTCTGTCCAGCTGGACTAACAGTTCTTACTAAGTTCTCATTTAGCAAGAGTGAGCAGAGGGGAAGAAGACCCTGGACAGTAAGGGAATCAGGAGGACTGAGCTCTTATTTTGTCTTTATTTATTTTTAAATTACTTAAATTTTTTGGCTGCGTGGTGTGCCACACGGGATCTTAGTTCATAAGGGATCTTAGTTTCCAGACCAGGGATCAAACCCCATGGCCCTTGAAAGGGAAGCTCGGAGTCTTAACTACTGGGCAACCAGGAAAAGTTCCATTGAGCTCTTTTTTTGATCTGTCCTTGTTCACCTTGGACAAGTCACTTCACTTCTCTGAGGTTTATTTTTTTCATCTGAAAAATGAGAGAGTTGGAATAAGTGATTCCTTTAATTCTTTCAAACTTAAAATCTCCTTTTAGTATGTCAAAATGCTGAAAAACTCCCCTGAAGATATCAGTATATTGGTGTGTATCATTTGGTATTATGTGACATGCACCAAGAAAAGTACCAGTGAATTAACTGCATAAGAGATATTGTTTTCCTAGTACCTCTTTGCCGACTAAGGTCCGTCTAGTCAAGGCTATGGTTTTTCCAGTGGTCATGTATGGATGTGAGAGTTGGACTGTGAAGAAGGCTGAGCGCTGAAAAATTGATGCTTTTGAACTGTGGTGTTGGCGAAGACTCTTGAGAGTCCCTTGGCCTGCAAGGAGATCCAACCAGTCCATTCTGAAGGAGATCAGCCCTGGGATTTCTTCGGAAGGAATGATGCTAAAGCTGAAACTCCAGTACTTTGGCCACCTCATGCGAAGAGTTGACTCATTGGAAAAGACTCTGATGCTGCAGGAGGAGAAGGGGACGACAGAGGATGAGATGGCTGGATGGAATCACGGACTCTATGGACGTGAGTTTGAGTGAACTCCAGGAGTTGGTGATGGACAGGGAGGCCTGGCGTGCTGTGATTCATGGGGTCACAAAGAGTCGGACATGACTGAGCAACTGAACTGAACTGAACTAGAGTTAATTCCGGTTTTCGTGGCAAATGTGTTTTATGCTGTTAGATCTGTGTAGCTGGTGGTGGTGGTGGTGGAGGTGATTATGGTGGTGGTGGAGGTGGTTATGGTGGTGGTGGAGGTGGTTATGGTGGAGGTGGAGGTGGTTATGGTGGTGGTGGAGGTGGTTTTGGTGGAGATGATTATGGTGGTGGTGGTGGAGGTGGTTATGGTGGTGGTGGAGGTGGTTTTGGTGGAGATGATTATGGTGGTGGTGGTGGAGGTGATTATGGTGGTGGTGGAGGTGGTTACGGTGGTGGTAGAGGTGATTATGGTGGTGGAGGAGGTGACTGTGATGGTGGTGGAGGTGATCATGGCGGTGGTGGAGGTGATCATGGTGGTGGTGGAGGTGGTTATGGTGGAGGTGATTATGGTGGTTATGGTGGAAGTGATTATGGTGGTTATGGTGAAGGTGGAGGTGATGATGGTGGTGGTGGAGGTGATGATGGTGGTGGTGGAGGTGGTGATGGTGGTGGTGGAGGTGGTGATGGTGGTGGTAGAGGTGATTATGGTGGTGGTAGAGGTGGTGATGGTGGTGGTGGAGGTGATCATGGTGGTGGTGGAGGTGTGTGGTGAGGAAGCTGTGACGGCAGTGTTGACAGTGCAGTGATGGTGGTGATAGTGTCGACCTCACGGTGACCTTGAATGAAAACACATATATTGATGCTTTCATCACAGAGTCTGTTCATCTTTATGATCCCCATAATCTTTAGTGTTACTGCCTTGCACTAAGCAAGTACTCGATACCTATTTGATGATGAGTGAAGAGTAGTTGGCAGATAACTACATATGCATCTTGCCCTAATATCTAAGGCAAAAACAAATGCTCTGGTAAAGACCTCAGATTTCATTTCACTTGACATAACAGGCTTTCTAAGAAAGCTGTGACAATATTAATACTATCACTGAACTCATTTTAGCTGATGTTGCTCATGCTCATCTCTCTAGAGAAGAATGAAAGCTTGTTCAGATTACAGGAGGACCTTTTCTCAAAAGTAGTGAAAGAAAAGTCACTGAAGCAAATCTACTAAAAAAGTTATCAAAAATTCATTGGAAGAAGTTTGACAGAATACATCTGAAAATGAAAACCAAAAACTATGAAAATAATTAAACCTTTATGCAACAAAAGTTAGGTTACTGTCTGACAGAATGTGGTCCACTGGAGAAGGGACTGGCAAGCCACTTCAGTATTCTTGCCTTGAAAACCCCATGAACAGTATGAAAAGGCAAAATGATAGGATATTAAAAAAGAATCTCCCCAGGTCGTTAGGTGCCCAATATGCTACTGGAGATCAGTGGAGAAATAACTCCAGAAAGAATGAAGGGATGGAGCCAAAGCAAAAACAATACCCAGTTGTGCATGTGACTGGTGATAGAAGCAAGATCCGATGCTGTAAAGAGCAATATTGCATTGGAACTTGGAATGTCAGGTCCATGAATCAAGGCAAATTGGAAGTGGTCAAACAAGAGATGGCAAGGGTGAACATCGACATTCTAGGAATCAGCGAACTAAAATGGACTGGAATAGGTGACTTTAACTCAGATGACCATTATATCTACTACTGCGGGCAGGAATCCCTCAGAAGAAATGGAATAGCCATCATGGTCAACAAAAGAGTCCGAAATGCAGTACTTGGATGCAATCTCAAAAACGACAGAATGATCTCTGTTTGTCTCCAAGGCAAACCATTCAATATCACAGTTATCCAAATCTATGCCCCAATCAGTAATGCTGAAGAAGCTGAAGTTGAACGGTTTTATGAAGACCTACAAGACCTTTTAGAACTAACACCCAAAAAAGATGTCCTTTTCATTATAGGGGACTGGAATGCTAAAGTAGGAAGTCAAGAAACACCTGGAGTAACAGGCAAATTTGGCCTTGGAATGCGGAATGAAGCAGGGCAAAGACTAATAGAGTTTTGCCAAGAAAATGCACTGGTCATAGCAAACACCCTCTTCCAGCAACACAAGAGAAGACTCTACACATGGACATCACCAGATGGTCAACACCGAAATCAGATTGATTATATTCTTTGCAGCCAAAGATGGAGAAGCTCTATACAGTCAACAAAAACAAGACCAGGAGCTGACTGTGGCTCAGATCATGAACTCCTTATTTCCAAATTCAGACTTAAATTGAAGAAAGTAGGGAAAACCGCTAGACCATTCAGGTATGACCTAAATCAAATCCCTTATGATTATACAGTGGAAGTGAGAAATAGATTTAAGGGCCTAGATCTGATAGATAGAGTTCCTGATGAACTATGGAATGAGGTTCGTGACATTGTACAGGAGACAGGGATCAAGACCATCCCCATGGAAAAGAAATGCAAAAAAGCAAAATGGCTGTCTGGAGAAGCCTTACAAATAGCACTGAAAAGAAGAGAGGCGAAAAGCAAAGGAGAAAAGAAAAGATATAAGCATCTGAATGCAGAGTTCCAAAGAATAGCAAGAAGAGATAAGAAAGCCTTCTTCAGCAATCAATGCAAAGAGATAGAGGAAAACAACAGAATGGGAAAGACTAGAGATCTCTTCAAGAGAATTGGAGATACCAAGGGAACATTTCATGCAAAGATGGGCTCGATAAAGGATAGAAATGGTATGGACCTAACAGAAGCAGAAGATATTAAGAAGAGGTGGCAAGAATACACAGAAGAACTGTACAGAAAAGATCTTCACGACCCAGATAATCATGAGGATGTGATCACTAATCTAGAGCCAGACATCTTGGAATGTGAAGTCAAGTGGGCCTTAGAAAGCATCACTAAGAACAAAGCTAGTGGAGGTGATGGAATTCCCGTTGAGCTGTTTCAAATCCTGGAAGATGATGCTGTGAAAGTGCTGCACTCAATATGCCAGCAAATTTGGAAAACTCAGCAGTGGCCACAGGACTGGAAAAGGTCAGTTTTCATTCCAATTCCAAAGAAAGGCAATGCCAAAGAATGCTCAAACTACCGCACAATTGCACTCATCTCACACGCTAGTAAAGTAATGCTCAAAATTCTCCAAGCCAGGCTTCAGCAATATGTGAACCGTGAACTCCCTGATGTTCAAGCTGGTTTTAGAACAGGCAGAGGAACCAGAGATCAAATTGCCAACATCCGCTGGATCATGGAAAAAGCAAGAGAGTTCCAGAAAAACATCTATTTCTGCTTTATTGACTATGCCAAAGCCTTTGACTGTGTGGATCACAATAAACTGTGGAAAATTCTGAAAGAGATGGGAATACCAGACCACCTAACCTGCCTCTTGAGAAATCTGTATGCAGGTCAGGAAGCAACAGTTAGAACTGGACATGGAACAACAGACTGGTTCCAAATAGGAAAAGGAGTACGTCAAGGCTGTATATTGTCTCCCTGCTTATTTAACTTATATGCAGAGTACATCATGAGAAACGCTGGACTGGAAGAAACACAAGCTGGAATCAAGATTGCCGGGAGAAATATCAATAACCTCAGATATGCTGATGACACCACCCTTATGGCAGAAAGTGAGGAGGAGCTAAAAAGCCTCTTGATGAAAGTGAAGGAGGAGAGCGAAAAAGTTGGCTTAAAGCTCAACATTCAGAAAACGAAGATCATGGCATCCGGTCCCATCACTTCATGGGAAATAGATGGGGAAACAGTGGAAACAGTGTCAGACTTTATTTTTTTGGGCTCCAAAATCACTGCAGATGGTGACTGCAGCCATGAAATTAAAAGACGCTTACTCCTTGGAAGAAAAGTTATGACCAACCTGGATAGTATATTCAAAAGCAGAGACATTACTTTGCCGACTAAGGTCTGCCTAGTCAAGGCTATGGTTTTTCCTGTGGTCATGTATGGATGTGAGAGTTGGACTGTGAAGAAAACTGAGCGCCGAAGAATCGATGCTTTTGAACTGTGGTGTTGGAAAAGACTCCTGAGAGTCCCTTGGACTGCAAGGAGATCCAACCAGTCCATTCTGAAGGAGATCAACCCTGGGATTTCTTTGGAAGGAATGATGCTGAAGCTGAAACTCCAGTACTTTGGCCACCTCATGCGAAGAGTTGACTCACTGGAAAAGACTCTGATGCTGGGAGGGATTGGGGGCAGGAGGAGAAGGGGACGACCGAGGATGAAATGGCTGGATGACATCATGGACTCGATGGACGTGAGTCTGAGTAAACTCCGAGAGATGGTGATGGACAGGGAGGCCTGGCGTGCTGTGATTCATGGGGTTGCAAAGAGTCGGACACGACTGAGAGACTGAACTGAACTGAGAAACTATGGCCTGGTTCTTGAAATGTACAAAGACTGAATATTTGCCTTTTTTCTTCTTCCAGAGGACACAAAATTTTTTCAACAAAAGTTAACAACATGGCTGAGTCCCTTTGCTATTCACTTGAAACTATCACAACGTTTTTAATTGGCCATACTTCAATACAAAATAAAAAGTTTAATTAAAAATAAAGAACAAAGAGCTACAAATAAAATTCAGAGCTAAGAAAAAAAAAAGCTAAGGACATACAGAACACTCAAGATGTAGAAATATTCAGTTGTAATGTTTTTTTCCCTAATGCCTTTCTTAATCTTTTGGATTCTTAAATAATTCCATGGACTCAAGATCATCCTGGTTAATTTTTTTTTCTTCTTCAATTTTTAGCTGGTTTACCATTTACACCAGAGTCCATAAATCTTTTATTCTCTAAAAATAGTTTATTTAATGAAGTCTTTCCTCTTTTTCAAGATTTAACCCTTTTATTTTGCATTGTGTGGGTGGATATTTACAACTTCCAATAATCAGAGACACTCTCAGAGTTAAGAGGGAAGAGATGCTTGAATACATTTTAGGGAATATTTTCATTACAAGATGACTTTTGCTTTCCTATAATACAATGTTTCAGTGGAGGTCCTGATCATTAATATTCAGAAAACAAAGACACATTTC
Source organism: Oreotragus oreotragus (assembly GCA_006410675.1). NCBI lineage: Eukaryota > Metazoa > Chordata > Mammalia > Artiodactyla > Bovidae > Oreotragus > Oreotragus oreotragus. The sequence goes on along the minus strand of SJYX01007990.1, from coordinate 31,593 downwards.
ATCAACTCAGCCAGCATCTAGTCAGCATTATTGAAAGAAACTTACTGTGGCAGACGATTGTCTCCAAAGATGGCCGCAACGATAGTTCTCATCACATGTGTGCATTTGACCTTGTGACCTTACTCTTCTCTGATCAATAGATGGCATCTGTATCTCTCCCTTGAACCTGGGTGGACTTCTGTGACCTTTCTGTCAAAAGAATATGGTGAAAGTGACTCGGTTTCAGAACATAAAGGGTGATACAGCTTTTTTCTAGCTCTCAGGCTTGGGACACTATTCTTAGGACTGAGCTATAGTAGCGTGAAGAAACCCAGGCCATATGGAGAGGCTTGTAACAGTTGTGAGTGTTCCAGGTGACAGTCTCAGCTATGGTTTCAGAGAACAGTCAGAATCAGTACTAGATGTGTGAATGAGATAGCCTTTGAGATGACTCCAACCCCAGCCACCACCTGACACCAATTACATGAGAGCCCTTGAGAGATCACCACCACCCTGAGCTCAGTCAACTCCTGGGACCATGAAATATAATAATCACTTGGATCATTTTACGCCACTAAGCTTGAGGTGGCTTGCTTTGCAGCAATAGATATCTGAAACACTTTAATGTAATTGGCCTTTTGCATGCTTTTAATATAGTGAAGCTTTAAAATGATAACCTGGGAACCATAAGGACTGCAGAATTCCTGAGCCCAGGTCTGCCGCCCACGCCTGAATACTCTTAGAGTGGCAGTGAGCAGGCCAAGAAACGGTTCTTCATTCCTCTGACAATCCAGACATTCCCATGAGACTCTAAACATTGTAGTAGTGACAGGAGGCTGGTTATGCTGTTTATTTATTGGTTGCTCTGAGTCTTTGTTGCTGTGCACAAGCTTCTCAGCTATTCTCTAGTTGTGGTGAATGGGCTTCTCCTTGTGGTCCAAGGGTTCAGTAGTTAAAGCTCGTGGACTCTAGAACTGGGGTTCAGTAGTTGTGGTGCCAGGCTTAGTTGCCCCGAAGCATGTGGAATCTTCCCAGATCAGAGACAGAACGCATATACCCTGCATTGGCAGGGGTTTCTTAACCACTAGACCACCAGGAGAGTTCTGGTTAGTGTTATTAAAGTCCTTCTCCATCTGGAGACAGTCGTAAGAGGATGGGGCTGAATGGGTAGGACTGAGATGCTCTGGCTATGTTGTTGTTCAGCTGCTAAATCGTGTCCAACTATTTGCAACTCCATGGACTGCAGCATGCCAGACTTCCCTGTCCTCCGCTGCCTCCCGGAGTTTGCTATAAAGGAAATTAAATCTGCTTCTGTAACCATTGGCTGCTGAGGGAAGCTTTTCTCCCATTTTCCAAGGCTGGTCTCTTGACTCATTAGACTTTACTTTGTTCTTGGACCCATTTTACTTTAGGTCAGGGACTTAGTACATATGAAGAATCAGTACTGGAGAAAAGATCTAGAGCAGGAGGAAAGGCACCACCAATGAAATATCAGTGGTGAAAGAAAAAAAACGTAAACTTGTTGGACAAAAGAAAGCATATAGAGCAGAGGGGAGAATGGCCACCTGGAGTATAGCTATCTGCCACATTCCTTCTGTTCCTATTAATTAGGCATAGATTTCTAGGTAGTGAAAGAGTAGAGGGCAAGGATGATAAATTTAGGAGTCAAAATGGTCACGTGGCCATATGCTTCGCTTTTTTAATATTAATAAGTATTTCCTTGAATATGCAGGATCTCATTAAAATCAGTTTGTGTCACAGAGGAACTGAAGAACCATGGTGGGTCCCAAATAGAGGAAACAGGTAAGTTTATGGCTTTTTCTAAGCTCAAGGAAAGGGGGTAAAAATACATGTAAGGGTTTTTTGGTTTGTTTTATTCTAGGTGTTATTCATCAGTTCCATTTTAAGTAGCAAGAGTGTACTCAACCATGATGATAGAAATTCACTGGTCCTATAACTATACAATTGTGGATGTCAGGAATACTTATATCCAGGAACTCAAATGAGATCTTTGGAGATCTATATCTTGCTTTATCCTTCATGTTGACTTGGCTTTGTCTTTATTCTACACTGGCTTCTTGCATGTGGAGAACATGATTTATGCTACAATGGCCAGATTCATGCCGCCCTTGTTTGTGGCTTCAACGTAAAGAGGCTAAGCCTCTAGACACTGAAGGTAAAAAACAGCTGGCGGAACTCTCATTGGCCACATCTGAGTCATAGTGCCATTCTAAGGCTAGAGGGCTAGAGTGGGGGTCAGTCTCACCTAAACTCCTTGGAATGGGTCCTCCATAGACCAGAAGTGCTCTGTTTTCACGAGGGGGGAAATGAGGACAAACAAAATCGTCAGATGTCCATTAAAACTATTTAGCTACTTTGACCAGGATTAGAAAGGGACTGAGACTAGGGACAGATGCTATCCCCAGGAGTAAAGAGAAAGCAGTTGGCTAGAACTTTTTGTATCCTGTATAATTCAAGAAACACTCTCAAGTGGTCATAGTGTAGGAAGCTAAGAAACTCATGAATGCGTCTTTGACTGTATTCTGCTGTGGATCATGGAAACCTACCTATCAGCCTCACCCTGCTCCTAACAGGCTCGAATTACCATTTTCTAGCCCAGAGGTTCTGTAGGTTGGAGAACAGGTGATTGTGATGCTTCTCAGTGTTTGCAAACTACTGACTTACACTAAGAAATCCAAAATGTTGTATTCAGAAGTTCTTCAGTATCTTGTGGCTTTAAATATACATGCTGAAATTTTTGTTGAAACATGATACACATACAAAAAGTGCACATATTATGAGTGTATAGTTTGGTTAACTTTCACAGGCTGAACGTAACCATGGAAACAGTCTCCAGATGAAGAAACAAAACATTTCTAGTAGCCAGAGGCACCTCCCTCACTGTAACCTCTTCCGGTCACACATCTCTTGCCAAAGGTGATCACTATCTTTGAACGGCACAAATTTGCTTTTTCCTATTTTAATAATTTATGTATATATGCGATTATACAGGGCTTTCCAGGTGGCGTTAGTGGTAAAGAACTTGCCTGCCAGTGCAGGAGACATGAGAAACTTCAATTCGATTCCTGGGTCAGGAAGATCCTCTGGAGGAGGGCATGGCAACCTACTCCACTATTCTTACCTGTAGAATCCCAAAGACAGAGGAGCTGGCAGGCTACAGTCCATAGGGTCGTACAGAGTCACACAGGACTGAAGCAACTTAGCACACAGCATGCACATTATTATACAGTTTATATTCTTGAATGTTTATTTTTTTCTTCAATGTTATATATATATAGGATTTATCTGTGTTATGTTTATAGTTGTAGTTCATCCTATATTCTACAATCTGTTACTGCATAGTGCCTCATTGCTTATTTATTCGACACACTTCTAAGGATTTGTGGGTGTTTCCCATTTGGAGCTTTTACTGCTGGGAACAATGGATATTCTAATTCATGTCTCTGAGTAAACATACACAAACATTTCTGTTTGGGTTGTATGTAAAAGTGGAAGCTCATGGCTTTAAATATTTTGGACTATTATTAACAAATAAGATTGCCCTTTAAATAAGTTATCTTTGACATTTAATGATAGCCTTTAAGGGATTGCATAGCCTTCTTCATATTCTAGGTGTTGTCCACAGCCTGAAGGGTGCTACTCAATATCTATAATCAGAATAAGATAAGGGGGCTGACACTGGTTGCCCAATAAAAAGTCATGAGTCTTTTCTCATGGGTCTGAGTCAATTCTCAGTCAGGAGCTCACTGACTGAAGAGGTAGCCAGGTCCTCAGGAGCAGGGATCCTGAAATGGCAAGTTATGCTGTAAGAAAGGAGTCTTAGTTATTTCCAAGGGCTCTGGTTGTTCAGTAGCTTAGACTCTTTGCAACCTTGTGGACTGCAAAGCAATCCAGACTTCCCTGTCCTTCACCATCTCCTGGGGTGGCAGGTGAAGCTTGGGTCCCTGGAGTTTGTTCAAACTCATCTCCATTGAGCTGGTGATGCCATTTAACCACCTCATTCTCTGTCACCCCCTTTTCCTCCTGCCCTCAATCTTTCCCAACATCAGGGTCTTTTCCAGTGAGTTGGCGCTTGATTTCCAAGGGAATCTATGGCTATTTTCCTGGAGAAAGGTGAATACTCAGATACTTGGGAGGATTATTGAATACAGGTTCTGAGTTGCTATTGACACTTGGAGACCTGAATCAAAAAATGGAGTTCTGGCTAAAGTCTGACTTACAGTGGGTTCCCTGGGCCTGCAGTCCCATCTGGTGGCCATTTTTTCTGTCTTTCAGTATGTACCTGGGATTGATCCTCTTGGCAGCTGGACTGATCTTCCCATTGGCCATTGGCCTGTGGAATAAGAGTTATCATAGTGGCGAAGGTCAAGAGAAGGCTCTGAAATGGCACCCTGGCCAACTGTCCACTTCCAGCAGGATAGCAAACCAAAACCAGCATTGCATCCTGAGGATAAGAGTGCGAGTGGGAGGTGGTAAAGATGAATGCCATTGTTAAAAATCTAAAGCAGGATAAGAGTGCGAGTGGGAGGTGGTAAAGATGAATGCCATTGTTAAAAATCTAAAGCAGGGCTCCCCAACTCCCAGGCTGTGGATGGTTAGGAATTGGGCTGCACAGCAGGAAGTGAGCAGAGGGTGAGGGAGCCAAGCTTCATCTGCCATTCCCCATCACTCGCATTATTGCCTGAACCATGCCCTGCCCCATCCCCACACCTCCATGGAAAAATTGTCTTCCATGAAACCAATCCCTGGGACCCAAAAGGTTGGTGAGCACTGATCTAAAGAAGGCAGGGTGCAGGGGATGTGGGTGGTCCTGATTATATGTGAGTGCTCAGTCCTTGTCTGTTCAACTCTGTGTGACCCCATGGACTGTAGCCCACCAGGCTCCTCTGTTCATGGAATTCTCCAGGCAAGAATACTGGNGGTGAGCACTGATCTAAAGAAGGCAGGGTGCAGGGGATGTGGGTGGTCCTGATTATATGTGAGTGCTCAGTCCTTGTCTGTTCAACTCTGTGTGACCCCATGGACTGTAGCCCACCAGGCTCCTCTGTTCATGGAATTCTCCAGGCAAGAATACTGGTGTGGGTTGCCGTTTCCTTTTCCAAGGGATCTTCCCAACCCATGTCTCCTGCACTGGCAAGTGGATTCTTTACTACTAAGCCACCAGGGAAGCCCATAGACAACATTTATTTACAGTTTTGCCCCAGGGACATGTTAATTCTCCTACCCTCTGTTATATATGGTCTGGATATAGATATGGACCATCTAACGTCCTGGATAATATCACAATGATCCAGTACATCAATGACACTTTGCCGATTAGGCAAATGGGCACGATGTGACTAATACGCTGGCAGCAGATGGTAGGAAAGAGGGAAGGAAGATTGGGTGTGAAGAGTTTCAGACTGCAGTGCAGCTCTGAGAATGTCCTGCCCAGGCTGACGTGGAGCTTCAAGGCAGTGACTGACTGACCGGTGACCCGCATGCGCAGGAAGGGCCCAGCTTTAAATCCCTGGTGTGTGCAGTCATCGGCAGACGGAGGAGAGCATGGCCTTCAGCATGGCATTTCGGCTGTTGCTTTCACAGACATGGCAGCTGGGGCTGTCAGTTCTCTGCCCTCCTCACAGGAGATTCTGTTGAAGGGAACCCTAAGCAGTGAATCCACACGGTTTTCGCTGCAGTCTATACAGACTACATCACATGGATGTACTTCTCCATCATGTTTCAGGGTGCAGCTCTCCCCTAGTTCCCATAGACCTCTCCCCTGAGGGGAAACTTAGAAGAGGGAGTCTAGTGACATAAACCGCAGCCCCTACTGCTGCAGCTGGTCTTCAGGCCACACTGGCATTTATCTTCCCACTCCTCTACTTTGCCCTCTTCACATCCCATGCTATCATCTTGGCAGGTGTTGATGGCTTGCTTACCTGGTGGTGCAACTCAGACTTTCATCCCTGGGGTCCCAAATCCTTGGAAGCAGACCCTTCTCAGCGTGGGGCTGTTGTATAAGTCCATGCACAGTTATCACTGGGAAAAGGAATCCACAGAGGCACCGAGTAAATCATGTGGTTGTGCATATTTCTCTTCCCCTTCCTCCACGCTGCTCCAGTGCAATAGCAGCCTTAGCTCCTCCCACTGCTCAGGTTCATTCTGGCCAGAATGACGGCAACTGCTCTCTCTTATTGATCTTGGACACAGGAGTCTAGGGTGCCTGTAGCGTTCATAGATTATAGTTCAGTGATACCATTATGTTCACTAGCAAGAGTGTACTCCCTCTGAGGACCCGGACCCTCCTTCCTCTTTCATCCATTCACTGCGGTCATATCTGCATTGCAATCTGAAGACCTCCTGCCTGTTTTCCTTCTTTCTCCCCTCTAGTCACAGGCATTTCCTTCAAAATATCCGTTGGTCATCTTGTTCCATCTTGGTGATCTGAACTGCCCCCCATAAATCACACTCCTAGTTCTTTCCCAAATAACCATCTGTTTTTCTCAAAATTTTCCCCCCTTGATAGACAGTTTAAACCTGAAGGTTAACAGATACCTGCCCTATAAATGGGCTTCCTTGGTGGCTCAGACGATAAAGAATCTGTCTGCAAGGTGGGAGACCTGGGTTCGATCCCTGGGTCAGGAAGATCCCCTGGAGAAGGGAATGGTATACTCATGCCGGTATTCTTGCCTGGAGAGTTTCATGGACAAGAAGGCTGGAGGGCTATGGTCCATGGGATCACAAAGAGTTGGACATGACTGAGTGAATGAATGCATACCTACCCTATAAACACAGGTATCTCTGCTGGTCAATTTACTGTCATTTAACTCTGCCGAGGAGTTACAGGATATGTCAGTGTCTTCCAGAACTTGTACTGGGGAAACAGAAGTCTATTTTGTCTATCTGCAGAAGGGCAAGTTCACCTTCAAACTGTTCCTGGGTTACTTTTATCATTGCCTCCCTTTTCCCTCCCATTGGACTTTAGTGGAAGGAACTCTTTTTTGTTTCCTTTAAACCACAGAACTGCTAATTCAAATGAAATGACATTTCCAGAAGAATAGAAATTCCTGATTTAAGTGAGGCCCTTCTGAGTTCAGATGGATTTGTGATAAATAAGAGAAAGAGACTCTTGTTCCCAAACCAGCTACTCACTGCTGCCCCAAGCTGTAGATTAATGGAACTGGCCCAGGAAAAAACGGTTGGGATTTTCCTTGGTGAGACTTTGTGGCCACCAAGGAACTTTCCTTGCGAGTAAATAAGTCTGGGTAGGAAAACACCTATATGTGAGGTTCTTATTGCCTCTCCTACAAAAACAAATACCCTGGCAGTGATAAAATAGGAAAGACTAGAAGTAAACACTTGGACTCTGCACAAAGGCTTTTGGTAATTTTAGGTAAAACGGGCTGGGTCTCTCCCTTACCAACCGCTTGTGCTTTGGAAGCTGTAGAATGTGGGCTCCAAATACATTTGGTCAAACTGCCAGAAAAGTCAAAGGGAGGATTCAGTAGCAAGGATGAAATTTACCACCAGACTACGTCTGTCTTTTCAGCCAAACAGACTGACGCTTGTTTCTGGGGGTGCTCAAACACTAAACCAAAATGTTTTGAAACCTCTGTGATATTTTTGGTGAACAGAGAGTGTCTAAAGGAACTTATGTGGAAGAATCAATATTAACTGTTGCTCCAGAGTTGTCAGTTCAGTTCAGCTCAGTTGCTCAGTTGTGTCCGACTCTTTGCGACCCCATAAATCGCAGCATGCCAGGCCTCCCTGTCCATCACCAACTCCTGGAGTTTACTCAGACTCACATCCATCGAGTCAGTGATGCCATCCAGCCATCTCATCCTCGGTCGTCCCCTTCTCCTCCTGCCCCCAATCCCTCCCAGCATCAGAGAATTCATCAAAAAGTCCCTCTCTATTAGTGACTACTTTAATTCTAAGAATGGGATCCATCACTTTTAACTTAAGACCTTATCTTGTGAGATAAAGCAAAATGAAGTGTTAGCTCTTGGACACTTCACTATAATCTATCTCCAGGGCAGACAGAAGAGAGAAATTTCTCACCCAAGATGTATTTAAGTTAATAACAAAGAAACTTGTCATCCCTCATTGAAAGGCACAAGTTGCCATAGTTAATTGAATAAGGCAGTCTTTTAACAACTGCAAGAGAAAACTAAAGATTTAAGCAGCTTTCCTCCCGGAAAGACATTAACCAAGTTTAAAATTTTTATTTATTTATTTTTGTGGCTGTGTCAGGTCTTAGTTGCAGCACGAGGGTCTTAGTTATATCACGTAGGATTGAGCACACGGATTCTCTAGTTGTATTGTGAGGGTTCAGTAGTTGCTTCGTGTGGGCTTAGTTGCTCCGTGGCATGTGAATCTTAGTTCCTCGACTTGGGATCAAACCCGTGTCCCCTGCATTGCAAGGTGGATTCTTAACCACTGGACTACCAGAAAAGTCCCCAACCAGTTTACAGATACAATGTCTACTATCCAGACTGAATTATATTGTCATCTCTCACCTGGAGCTCCTGACTGTGCAATCAGTAACAGGAAGAGCTTTGATTGGCTATTTAATAGACAGTAGCTACCTAATTTTTCAGTAAGGTGGTGGCTGCATCTCGGTATTCTTAACCACTGGACTACCAGAAAAGTCCCCAACCAGTTTACAGATACAATGTCTACTATCCAGACTGAATTATATTGTCATCTCTCACCTGGAGCTCCTGACTGTGCAATCAGTAACAGGAAGAGCTTTGATTGGCTATTTAATAGACAGTAGCTACCTAATTTTTCAGTAAGGTGGTGGCTGCATCTCGGGGATCTTGTCTTTTAAGTTTTTTTTTTTTTTTTTTTTAACCATCTTATCAGGGAGTTCTAAGTCGCTTTTCTAATATTTTCAAATTCTTTCCCCTCCTTTGAAACACAAAAATGATGGCAGGTGGCAGGAAATTCACAGAATGAACAATAAAATGTTTCTTGCCTGAAATCATTGCCCCCAAAATAGGAGGTAATGATTCGGTAGAACCACAATGTGCAGCCACTGGGTTGGTGTCCATGTAGTTCTAAAATTGTTTGGCTGTAAGGGAATCATGTGATACTGCTAAGTATTTTGGTGGTGGTGTGTTTTTAGAAGATAAAGAGCTAAAAATTCAGGTTTCTGCTATGAAATGCTAAGCATATGAACATAGGTAGCTATTGGATCTCTGGGGTTCTCTCTGTGGACCTTCTTTCCATGAGCTTCCTGCTTTCCTTTGAGAATCACACTCATTTTACTTATTCTTGACCTTGCTCTCACTTTCCCCCACCATCAAAGGACACCTGATTCAAGCTAAGCCAATCAGATGCCTTTCCCTGGGAATTTAAACCTGAGGCAAAAGTCTGTTTCTCTTTTAAGAGGAACGGTGTCAGACTGCAAAGCATCTGTCTACAATGTGGGAGACCTGGGTTCGATCCCTAGGTTGGGAAGTTCCCTGGAGAAGGAAATAGCAACCCACTCCAGTACTCTTGCCTAGAAAAGCCCATGGGCAGAGGAGCCTGGTGTCCGTGGGGTCACAAAGGGTCAGACATGACTGAGTGACTTCACTGTTCACTGCGGATAATATGAGGACTTCTGTGGTGGCTCAATCGGTAAGGAAACTGCCTGCAAAGCAGGAGATCCAGATTTTATCCCTGGATCAGGAAGACCCCCTGGAGAAGGTAAAGGCAACCCAGTGTTCTCTGCTGGAGAACTCCATGACAGAGGAGCCTGGTGGGCTACAGTCCCTGGGGTCACAAAGACTTGCATAATATGTGAGGTTGTGAGGGATAGACAACCACGTGCCACATGGCTTGAGGAGCAGAGAAAGCTGGGTGCAGAAAGAATAAAGTACATATGCAGAGAGAAGCGGGAGGGTGGGGTGTGCAGGAGACGGAGAGAGAGTTGGAGATGTGAACTTTCTCAAGTTTTATGCAGTATTCTTGTAATTGCTCTCTTTTGCTTAAGAGAAAACATGACTTCTGGGACTTCCCAGGTGGCTCAGTGGTAAAGAATCTGCCTATCAGTGCAGGGAACTTGGGTCTGATCTGTGGTCCAGGATGCAGGCTTTGGCGCAACTAAGCCTGTGCACCCCAACTATTGAGCCTGTGCTTAGAGCCCAGGATTGAGCCCACGCTCCACAACTGCTAAAGCCTGCACACCCTAGGTCCCGAGCTCAGTGACAAGAGAAGCCACCACACAGAGAAGCCTGAGCATGCAGTGAAGCGTAGCCCCCACTTGCCACAACCGGGGAAAGTTGGTGAAAGGCAGCAAAGACCCAGAGCAGCCAAAATAATAAATAAAAGAGGACAACTTTTTCACCTGCAGCCAAGAGGAGTCTTAACTTTTCCTCCCACTCCTGGCAGGTATATGATATAGAAAATACGACTTGCCCAAGTCATCCTGGACTCACAGGAAATATTCTAATCCTGTAGGAACCTCTTCCTGCTGCAGGAAAAAAAATCTGCCTGCTTTCTGCATTTTCTCCCCACACCAGTCCTCAGAGGGTTTAGAAAGACTCAACCTGAAGATCAGGACAGACGGAGGTTTGTGGGCTCCCAAGGATTTGGGGGAGGTTAGGGCCTCTAATTAGATGGCTAGAGTGCATGGCCATTGTTTATAATATATTTTTTCTATAACAGACTATATTTTGAGTTCCAAATCACCAACTTACAAGACTTTAGGACTACAATCCTTGAAAACAAAAGAAAACAGTGCCATATTAATTAACAGTGATGATTCACAACCCAGAAAGGGTTCTTTAATACATACAAGCACTCCACTAATCAGGACTTGATTGTATTAAGTTCCTTCCATCATATTTGACTTTTCATTTATTTAATGAGAGGGAGGAGACAACTAAACTTCAGTTTTCTGTGCACTGAATGGCCATTAGATGACAAGGCATTTATGAAATGATACTGTAAGTCAGTGGAGGAAAAATAACTTTAAAAATATTCTCTCTCTCTCTCTCTTTTTTTTTTTTTTTGAATAACAGAATTCTGTATGCTCAAGAAGGAGGAAGCAATTAAGACTTTGATTTGGTTAAAAAGTCAAGAGAGAAAAAAAAAAGTTGTGAGAGAAATATAATTTGAAAGCTGAGAGACACTAAAAGGTTTGAGTTCTGGCTGTTTTGTAACAGCTCAATGACTTTTGGTAAGACATAAATTTTTCTGAATCTTTGCTTTCTTGTCTATAAAATAGGAGTTCCAGTAAGCCTTGCCTGCCAATTCTTACAGTTACTGTGAGAGTCACATGTGATTGTACATGTGAAATTGTTTTGTAGTCTATAGTAATATTATATAAATATTGTTTACTCTTATGATAATTGAAATACTAATAGCTTTTAATTACTATGGCTAGGTGAAAATGTCTACAGTCATACAATCAAATTAGTATTCATTGTATGGCAGACACTACATGAGAATAAATTTACCCTCTTATCCAAGATTATCTGCAAATATATTTTTAAATTATTTTTATTTACTGTGTCTTTTTAAATTTTTTTTTTTTTTTTTTTTGCTCAAACCTATGCCCCTTGCATTGGCAACATGGAGTCTTAACCACTGGATCACCAGGGACATCCCCAAATATATATATATATATATNGTTTTTTTTTTTTTTTTTAACCATCTTATCAGGGAGTTCTAAGTCGCTTTTCTAATATTTTCAAATTCTTTCCCCTCCTTTGAAACACAAAAATGATGGCAGGTGGCAGGAAATTCACAGAATGAACAATAAAATGTTTCTTGCCTGAAATCATTGCCCCCAAAATAGGAGGTAATGATTCGGTAGAACCACAATGTGCAGCCACTGGGTTGGTGTCCATGTAGTTCTAAAATTGTTTGGCTGTAAGGGAATCATGTGATACTGCTAAGTATTTTGGTGGTGGTGTGTTTTTAGAAGATAAAGAGCTAAAAATTCAGGTTTCTGCTATGAAATGCTAAGCATATGAACATAGGTAGCTATTGGATCTCTGGGGTTCTCTCTGTGGACCTTCTTTCCATGAGCTTCCTGCTTTCCTTTGAGAATCACACTCATTTTACTTATTCTTGACCTTGCTCTCACTTTCCCCCACCATCAAAGGACACCTGATTCAAGCTAAGCCAATCAGATGCCTTTCCCTGGGAATTTAAACCTGAGGCAAAAGTCTGTTTCTCTTTTAAGAGGAACGGTGTCAGACTGCAAAGCATCTGTCTACAATGTGGGAGACCTGGGTTCGATCCCTAGGTTGGGAAGTTCCCTGGAGAAGGAAATAGCAACCCACTCCAGTACTCTTGCCTAGAAAAGCCCATGGGCAGAGGAGCCTGGTGTCCGTGGGGTCACAAAGGGTCAGACATGACTGAGTGACTTCACTGTTCACTGCGGATAATATGAGGACTTCTGTGGTGGCTCAATCGGTAAGGAAACTGCCTGCAAAGCAGGAGATCCAGATTTTATCCCTGGATCAGGAAGACCCCCTGGAGAAGGTAAAGGCAACCCAGTGTTCTCTGCTGGAGAACTCCATGACAGAGGAGCCTGGTGGGCTACAGTCCCTGGGGTCACAAAGACTTGCATAATATGTGAGGTTGTGAGGGATAGACAACCACGTGCCACATGGCTTGAGGAGCAGAGAAAGCTGGGTGCAGAAAGAATAAAGTACATATGCAGAGAGAAGCGGGAGGGTGGGGTGTGCAGGAGACGGAGAGAGAGTTGGAGATGTGAACTTTCTCAAGTTTTATGCAGTATTCTTGTAATTGCTCTCTTTTGCTTAAGAGAAAACATGACTTCTGGGACTTCCCAGGTGGCTCAGTGGTAAAGAATCTGCCTATCAGTGCAGGGAACTTGGGTCTGATCTGTGGTCCAGGACGCAGGCTTTGGCGCAACTAAGCCTGTGCACCCCAACTATTGAGCCTGTGCTTAGAGCCCAGGATTGAGCCCACGCTCCACAACTGCTAAAGCCTGCACACCCTAGGTCCCGAGCTCAGTGACAAGAGAAGCCACCACACAGAGAAGCCTGAGCATGCAGTGAAGCGTAGCCCCCACTTGCCACAACCGGGGAAAGTTGGTGAAAGGCAGCAAAGACCCAGAGCAGCCAAAATAATAAATAAAAGAGGACAACTTTTTCACCTGCAGCCAAGAGGAGTCTTAACTTTTCCTCCCACTCCTGGCAGGTATATGATATAGAAAATACGACTTGCCCAAGTCATCCTGGACTCACAGGAAATATTCTAATCCTGTAGGAACCTCTTCCTGCTGCAGGAAAAAAAATCTGCCTGCTTTCTGCATTTTCTCCCCACACCAGTCCTCAGAGGGTTTAGAAAGACTCAACCTGAAGATCAGGACAGACGGAGGTTTGGGGGCTCCCAAGGATTTGGGGGAGGTTAGGGCCTCTAATTAGATGGCTAGAGTGCATGGCCATTGTTTATAATATATTTTTTCTATAACAGACTATATTTTGAGTTCCAAATCACCAACTTACAAGACTTTAGGACTACAATCCTTGAAAACAAAAGAAAACAGTGCCATATTAATTAACAGTGATGATTCACAACCCAGAAAGGGTTCTTTAATACATACAAGCACTCCACTAATCAGGACTTGATTGTATTAAGTTCCTTCCATCATATTTGACTTTTCATTTATTTAATGAGAGGGAGGAGACAACTAAACTTCAGTTTTCTGTGCACTGAATGGCCATTAGATGACAAGGCATTTATGAAATGATACTGTAAGTCAGTGGAGGAAAAATAACTTTAAAAATATTCTCTCTCTCTCTCTCTTTTTTTTTTTTTTTGAATAACAGAATTCTGTATGCTCAAGAAGGAGGAAGCAATTAAGACTTTGATTTGGTTAAAAAGTCAAGAGAGAAAAAAAAAAGTTGTGAGAGAAATATAATTTGAAAGCTGAGAGACACTAAAAGGTTTGAGTTCTGGCTGTTTTGTAACAGCTCAATGACTTTTGGTAAGACATAAATTTTTCTGAATCTTTGCTTTCTTGTCTATAAAATAGGAGTTCCAGTAAGCCTTGCCTGCCAATTCTTACAGTTACTGTGAGAGTCACATGTGATTGTACATGTGAAATTGTTTTGTAGTCTATAGTAATATTATATAAATATTGTTTACTCTTATGATAATTGAAATACTAATAGCTTTTAATTACTATGGCTAGGTGAAAATGTCTACAGTCATACAATCAAATTAGTATTCATTGTATGGCAGACACTACATGAGAATAAATTTACCCTCTTATCCAAGATTATCTGCAAATATATTTTTAAATTATTTTTATTTACTGTGTCTTTTTAAATTTTTTTTTTTTTTTTTTTTGCTCAAACCTATGCCCCTTGCATTGGCAACATGGAGTCTTAACCACTGGATCACCAGGGACATCCCCAAATATATATATATATATATTTTTTTTTCCAAATATATATTTTTAAAGAAACTTTTTGCTGATTTTAAGCATGTGTGAGTTGAACCCATGCCTGTAGTGTTGGCTCTGGTGGAGCAGCATTTGCCTCCTGGGCCCTCTCTCCACCCTGTCTTGGTTTGGCTGGTCCTCTCATCGTCTCCTGGGCTCCAAACCACAAGTTGACTTTTCTTGACCAGGCACAAAAGTGACCTCATTTGAGCATGGTCAGTCCTGAGACAGAGAGATAATAGGAGAGCTTGTATACTCTTGGCTCCTGTCAACAAGACAAATAAGACAGGGGAAGAGATGTGGCTTGAACAGCTGGTGTAACCAGATCTGGGACTTATTTGGGTAGAGGGAGGAGGTGAATGACATCATCAAACAATAAATGTCCTATTGGGAGGCAAATTCTTCCAAGCGCAGCCTGAAAGACCACGTCTGGTCTTGCACACAGTGGGCACCCCAATTTTTTTTCTTCTGTTTTTGTTTGTTTTTTAAACTTTGTGTGTATGTTTCTTAAATATTGATTTTTATTATTTGACTGCCCCAGGTCCTGGTTGCAACACATGGGAATTTCAGTCTTCATTGTGGTGTCTTTATGTGGGATCTAGTTCTCCAACCAGGGATTGAACCTGGGCCCCCTACTTTGAAAGCATGGAGTCTTAGCTGCTGGAGCACCAGGGAAGTCTCTGTTTGTTTTACAATTAAAACATTTTTTCCAAATATACATATACTATCATTATATGTATATATAATACACAGTATTATTCATACATTCAAGATATACATATATACACATATATCACATGTGTATGTGATATATGTATATACACATACACATATACATGTATACATGAGTGTATATATATATATATATATGAATTATACTGAGCACCTTGAAATTTCCCCCCAAACACTTAATTAGTTCTTTCATCACACCCAAAATAATATTAATAATATGGTTTGGGTTTCTGAGGATGATGATTCAATTTCTACATCATGTGACACATTTACACAGATCTAAGTACACAGAGACATTTATCCATTTTATTTTTACATAGTTTTTTTAAATTACTTTATCATCTTATTTTTCATTCATTTTTTCCCCTGTGTTTTTGAACAAAGTTGTAATTATGGTACTAGTTAATATTTGATTCTTGCTGTTTTTTTTTAATCAAAAGTTAAATGTTTTTTTTTTTTTTTCNGAAATTTCCCCCCAAACACTTAATTAGTTCTTTCATCACACCCAAAATAATATTAATAATATGGTTTGGGTTTCTGAGGATGATGATTCAATTTCTACATCATGTGACACATTTACACAGATCTAAGTACACAGAGACATTTATCCATTTTATTTTTATATAGTTTTTTTAAATTACTTTATCATCTTATTTTTCATTCATTTTTTCCCCTGTGTTTTTGAACAAAGTTGTAATTATGGTACTAGTTAATATTTGATTCTTGCTGTGTTTTTTTTTTTATCAAAAGTTAAATGTTTTTTTTTTTCACATTGATACATTATTTTCATAAATACTACCTCAGATAGCTACCAAAAATTCACTGGATATGTTGAGCCATCACATATATTTTAGCCAATCTCGTGTTAACTGTTTAAGAAACTTCTGACTTTCCCCTACTATAAATAATGCTGTTTTTGGCAACTTAGTAATAAAGCTGCTAGTTAACCTCTACAGCTCACTTTATGTTGTGAAGCATTTTCCATTTTCTGGCCGAGCCTCCCTGCTTATGGGATCTTAGTTCCCCAACCAGGGATAGAACCCATGACCCATGCCCTTGGCAGTGAAAGTGTAGAGTCCTAACCATTGGACTGCCAGGGAATTCCCATGCTAAGCATTTTCAAAAGTGTATTTTTCTTTTCTAAAAATATATTAATTAACTCTTTCCATTTAAAATTATTTTATCCAGTTCAAAAAAAAGTATATATATATAAAACTAAAGGATAAACAGCTCATGCACAGTATCCAAGTAAAGACTGCATCTCAGAAATTCCTTTTTCCTCTGGTCCAACTGCATTGCTGAAGCAACAGATAACACTAAGCAGAAATAGTCCCATCCATCATGACCATCATCATCACGATTATCAAAATTATCTTCCATATGATCATACCAGCAACGCATTTTTTAGGAACACCAAAGTGAAACCGGACAGCGAAACATGTACCTGGGGAAAGTAAATGCAAAATTGGTTGGCAGCACCAATCGGCGTACCTGAAAACTTGCTATATTCTGGACACTGTGGTCGATGCTTGGGGTGTGCTAAATTAAGAATATACAAGTAGCATATTGCACTTGCCAAGGAACTGGCCAACTCTTAGGCCACTGTTGTAATAAAGATTAATCTTTTCCAGTAGTTTTCTGGACTCTTTATTATTCAAATCCTTATCTATTCAAAGTCCTTGCTGTTTTGCTCCTCTTCAGTTGCTAATGGTGACTGCTTTGGCAATTTTCTCCATACTAGTTCCGCAAGTTCAGGCAGGTTCTGCCCCCAAGGGTTCCTGGGCCTGAGTCCTTTAACAACTCACCTACCCCATCAAGTTTCTGACCATTCACCTTCGCTGAAATCATTCACTTAGACCAAGTCAGTGATTCAGACCTGAGGAAATCAGCTTGTGACTCTCCTGAGGGAAAATGGCAGGCAACAGCCACTGGACTAGGCAACCACATGTACTGGACGCCCCTGTGTGAACACTTTGTTAGGCTTGTACTAAGTCGCTTCAGTTCAGTTCAGTTCAGTCGCTCAGTCGTGTACGACTCTTTGCAACCCCATGAATTGCAGCACGCCAGGCCTCCCTGTCCATCACCAACTCCCGGAGTTCACTCAGACTCACATCCAGCCATCTCATCCTCTGTCTTCCCCTTCTCCTCCTGTTCCCAATCCCTCCCAGCATCAGAGTCGTTTCCACCTATTTGCATGAGGTGGCTGAAGTACTGNCTTGACGTACTCCTTTTCCTATTTGGAACCAGTCTGTTGTTCCATGTCCAGTTCTAACTGTTGCTTCCTGACCTGCATATAGGTTTCTCAAGAGGCAGGTCAGGTGGTCTGGTATTCCCATCTCTTTCAGAATTTTCCACAGTTTATTGTAATCTACACAGTCAAAGGCTTTGGCATAGTCAATAAAGCAGAAATAGAAGGTTTTCTGGAACTCTCTTGCTTTTTCCATGATCCAGCGGATGTTAGCAATTTGATCTCTGGTTCCTCTGCCTTTTCTAAAACCAGCTTGAACATCAGGGAGTTCACGGTTCACATATTGCTGAAGCCTGGCTTGGAGAATTTTGAGCATTACTTTACTAGCATGAGAGATGAGTGCAATTGTGCGGTAGTTTGAGCATTCTTTGGCATTGCCTTTCTTTGGGACTGGAATGAAAACTGACCTTTTCCAGTGCTGTGGCCACTGCTGAGTTTCCAAATTTGCTGACCCTCCCCCTTGGCAACCACAAATCTGTTTTCTGTGTCTGTGAGTCTCTCTTTATTTCGTAGATAAGTTCATTTGTGTCCTATTTTAGATTTCACATATTACTGATCTCATATGATATTTGTCTTTGTCTAACTTACTTTGCTTAGTGGGACAATCTCCAGATGCATCCATGTTGCTGCAAATGACATAAATATTTCACTGTACCACATCTTAATCCAGTTATCTGTTGATGGACGTTTAGGTTGCTTCCATGTCTGTGCTGTTGTGAATAGTGCTGCTATGAACACTGGATCTGACCACCCTCTGCCTCTTGGCTTACACAGCAGCCCCTAGAGTACTTACTACACAGAGCAATCACATATTTACATGTCTGTGTGCTCATTCCTTCAACTGTCTGCCTCCTGCTCTTGACTATGGGATTCTCCAGGCAAGAACACTGGAGCAGGTTGCCATTTCCTTCTCCAGTGCATGAAACTGGATGCATTTTATTCATTCAGTCCCTCATTTTTTATTGAATGAGAGAGGACATGCCAGGTACCAGGAATGCAGGTCTTCTTGAGGACTTCATAGTTAAGAGCAGGAGGCAGACAGTTGAAGTCCTCAAGAAGACCTGCATCCCTGGTACCTGGCATGTCCTCTCTCATTCAATAAAAACTGAGGGACTGAATGAATAAAATGCATCCAGTTTCATGCACTGGAGAAGGAAATGGCAACCTGCTCCAGTGTTCTTGCCTGGAGAATCCCATAGTCAAGAGCAGGAGGCAGACAGTTGAAGGAATGAGCACACAGACATGTAAATATGTGATTGCTCTGTGTAGTAAGTACTCTAGGGGCTGCTGTGTAAGCCAAGAGGCAGAGGGTGGTCAGATCCAGTGTTCATAGCAGCACTATTCACAACAGCACAGACATGGAAGCAACCTAAACGTCCATCAACAGATAACTGGATTAAGATGTGGTACAGTGAACTATTTATGTCATTTGCAGCAACATGGATGCATCTGGAGATTGTCCCACTAAGCAAAGTAAGTTAGACAAAGACAAATATCATATGAGATCAGTAATATGTGAAATCTAAAATAGGACACAAATGAACTTATCTACGAAATAAAGAGAGACTCACAGACACAGAAAACAGATTTGTGGTTGCCAAGGGGGAGGGTCAGCAAATTTGGAAACTCAGCAGTGGCCACAGCACTGGAAAAGGTCAGTTTTCATTCCAGTCCCAAAGAAAGGCAATGCCAAAGAATGCTCAAACTACCGCACAATTGCACTCATCTCTCATGCTAGTAAAGTAATGCTCAAAATTCTCCAAGCCAGGCTTCAGCAATATGTGAACCGTGAACTCCCTGATGTTCAAGCTGGTTTTAGAAAAGGCAGAGGAACCAGAGATCAAATTGCTAACATCCGCTGGATCATGGAAAAAGCAAGAGAGTTCCAGAAAACCTTCTATTTCTGCTTTATTGACTATGCCAAAGCCTTTGACTGTGTAGATTACAATAAACTGTGGAAAATTCTGAAAGAGATGGGAATACCAGACCACCTGACCTGCCTCTTGAGAAACCTATATGCAGGTCAGGAAGCAGCAGTTAGAACCAGACATGGAACAACAGACTGGTTCCAAATAGGAAAAGGAGTACGTCAAGGCTGTATATTGTCACCCTGCTTAGTTAACTTCTATGCAGAGTACATCATGAGAAATGCTGGGCTGGAAGAAGCACAAGCTGGAATTAAGATTGCTGGGGGAAATGTCAATAACCTCAGATATGCAAATGACACCACCCTTATGGCAGAAAGNGTTTTCTGAATGTTGAGCTTTAAGCCAACTTTTTCACTCTCCTCTTTCACTTTCATCAAGAGGCTTTTTAGTTCCTCTTCACTTTCTGCCATAAGGGTGGTGTCATCTGCATATCTGCTAAGTCACTTCAGTCGTGTCCGACTCTGTGCGACCCCATAGACGGCAGCCCACCAGGCTCCCCTGTCCCTGGGATTCTCCAAGCAAGAACACTGGAGTGGGCTGCCATTTCCTTCTCCAATGTATGAAAGTGAAAAGTGAATATGAAGTCGCTCAGTCGTGTCCGACTCTTGGCGACCCCATGGACTGCAGCCTACCAGGCTCCTCCGTCCATGGGATTTTCCAGGCAAGAGTACTGGAGTGGGGTGTTATTGCCTTCTCCATCTGCATATCTGAAGTTATTGATATTTTTCCCAGCAACATACCATAATTAAAGATCCTGCATGCTGCTGCCAAGATCAAAGGTCCCACGTGCCACAACTAAGGTCTGGCATAGCCAAATAACTAAATATTAACAAAACAGAACAGAGTACCTCAGTGGGTTCTGGAAGAGGAACAGGCAATCATGTGGCGATCATCATTCCCTCACAACAAGGAATTATCACTTTCAGAGAAGCAAATCCATTAGGAAATGCAAGATGCATCTAGACTTGCAGCTAGTGGAAACAGTGTCAGACTTTATTTTCTTGGGTTCCAAAATCACTGCAGATGGTGACTGCAGCCATGAAATTAAAAGCTGCTTACTCCTTGAAAGGAAAATTCTGACCAACCTAGATAGCATATTCAAAAGCAGAGACATTACTTTGCCGACTCAGGTCCGTCTAGTCAAGGCTATGGTTTTTCCAGTGGTCATGTATGGATGTGAGAGTTGGACTGTAAAAAAAGCTGAGCGCTGAGGAATGGATGCTTTTGAACTGTGGTGTTGGAGAACACTCTTGAAAGTCCCTTGGAATGCAAGGAGATCCAACCAGTCCATTCTAAAGGAGATCAGTCCTGAGTGTTCATTGGACGGACTGATGTTGAAGCTGAAACTCCAATACTTTGGCCACCTGATGCAAAGGGCTGACTCATTTGAAAAGATCCTGGTGCTGGGAAAGATTGTGGGCAGGAGGAGAAGGGGACGACAGAGGATGAGATGGTTGGATGGCATCACCGACTCGATGGACATGGGTTTGAGTAGACTCTGGCAGCTGGTGATGGACAGGGAGGCCTGGCATGCTTCGGTCCATGTGGTCACAAAGAGTTGGACACGACTGAGTGACTGAACTGAACTGACAATCCAACTGGCAAGGCAAGAGATACTGAGGTAAAAGTTAAGTTCTGTAATCAAATCCTGCTGACCTTCAAAGTCAGATTCCCTGGGATTCTCACTCCCTTTGCCAGGTTGACAAGTCTTTTCTGGGGCCTAGAACTTTCCTAACAGGGTGAGAACTTCCTTGGTATAATTGTTCTCCAGTTTGTGTATCGCCCACCTGGCATCTCTGTGATAGTCGCTAATGGCGACCTCCTTCAAGAGGTCTGATGCCACATGCTGCGCCTCCCAGAACTGCCACTGCCAGAGCCTCTGTCCCCGCGGCAGGCCACTGCTGACCCATGCTTCCACAGGAGACCCTCAAACACTCACAGGCATGCCTGGCTCAGTCTCTTGTGGGGTCACTGCTCCTTTCCCTGGGTCCTGGTGTGCACAAGGTTCTGTTTGTGCCTTCCAAGTGTCTTGGTGGGTATGAAGTTTGCTTTTAAATGCAGTTGAGCCCCTCCTGCTGTCTCGTTGCTGCTTCTCCTTTGCCCTTGGATGTGGGGCATCTTTTTTGGTGGGTTCCAACATTCTCTTGACAATGGTTGTTCAGCAGTGAGTTGCACTTTTGCTGTTCTCGCAGGAGATGAGCACACTTCCTTCTACTCTGCCATCTTTTAAAATAAGATGTGTCAAGAGAGTGAAAGAGACTCAACCTGACTTTAGGGGAAAGGAGGGAGCTATGGATGCAGGCTTGACAATGTTTTGTATGGAGAGCAGTTTTGAGCAGGGTTCAGACAAAGAGATGTGTGTAGTGAAGGATCTGGCCAAATGTGTTTGGGTTGAAGCCTGGCTGGAGCGGATGAAAACACGTTTGTGTAAAAATTTAGGTCAGAAAGCTGTGAAGATGGCAGTTTGTTGGGATGGCAGTTCCTTGCGTGCTAGATTGACAGCTCAGACTTATTCTTGTGGGTGGTATTTCAAAGGCTTGTGAGCCAAGGAATGATGTCATGAAAATGGGAGTCCAGAAATGAGAGACTGGAGGCAGAGAAACCGACTGGGAGGCCACTAAGGACCTTGGGAGATAAGGTCCTGTTGTGGGAGTGGAAATCATGAAAGGAGGAATGGACAGCCTTTGCCATGACTAGATGTGGATGAAGAGGAGAGAAGGATGACTCAGGGTAGATTTCAGTAGAAAGAGTGGAAGGGAGGATTTGGAGACAGGAGATCAGCTTCAGGAGATCAGTGGAAAGTTTTTGCAAGTGGAAAGATTTACATATCTGCAGGAGTGTAGTCTTAATTGATTATCTTATGAAAGCTGTGGAGTTTCTTTGTGAGATAGGCAGGCAGTAGGTATCACAGGAATTTAAAATGACAGACAGAACTTCTGGCTCACAGGAGAGTAGAGTAGGAAAAAAATACTCTCTCTGATCGAGGATTACAAATCCTAGGCTAAGTCCCTTTTTTTTTTTTTTTCTTTTCCCCCTCATTCATTTCATGTACTTGGACAAAATACAGGCATACCTTGGAGATATTGCCCGCTCGGTTCCAGACCATAGGAATAAAGTGATTAGCTCAATAAAATGAGTTGCTTAAATTCTTTTGGTTTCCTCATGCATATAAAAAGGAGCTTCCCAGGTGGGTGTTAGTGGTAAAGAACCTGCCACTGAAAGAGATGCAAGAGACACAGGTTCGATCCCTGGGTAGGGAAGATCCCTTGGAGGAGAGCATGGCAACCCACTCCAGTATTTTTGCCTAGAGAATCCCATGGACAGAAAAGCTTGGTGGGCTACAGTCCACAGGGTCACAAAGAGTCGGACATGACTGAAGCAACTGAGCACACATGTGCACGCATTTTAAGTAAAATTTATGTTTTATATTGTATTGTAGTCTGTTTAAGGTGCAATAGCATTATCCTTAAAAAACAATGTACATACCTTAATTAAAAGATACTTTATCACTAAAAAATGCTAACCATCATCTGAGCCTTTAGAGAGTCGTAAACATTTTGAAATAGTACCATCAAAGTTCCCTAATCATAGATAACCATTCACTAATACAGTAATTGGAGAAGGAAAAGGCAACCCACTCCAGTACTCTTGCCTGGAAAATTCCATGGATGGAGGAGCCTGGTAGGCTACAGTCCATGGGGTGGCAAAGAGTTGGACACGACTGAGCAAGTTCACTTTCTTTCTTTCTATAGTTCCATTTAGAGAAGGAAATGGCAACCCACTCCAGTGTTCTTGCCTGGAGAATCCCATGGATGAAGGGGCCTGGTGGGCTACAGCCTATGGGGTTGCAAAGAGCTGGACACGACTGAGCAACTAACACACGCACACAATATAGGAATAAGGAAAATGTCTGGAATACTGTGAGAATTACTGAACTGTGACAGAGACATGATCTGAGCAAATGCTGCTGCAAAATGGAGCTGACAGTGTTGCATGACACAGGGTGACACAAACCTTCAGTTTGTAAAAAACGGAACAAAACAACGCAGTATCTGTGACGTGCTATAAAGTGAGATATTCCTGTACTTTAAAATTCCCTGGGCCAGTCTCCTTATCTGTAAAACATTTGTCTATTATCTATTTTATGGGTCTTAGCCATAAATCACAGCCATTATTTATTAAATACTTCAGCAGGTAACAGGATTTAAGAACTTCATTTCTTACTCAATTTTTAGAATGCCCATTCTTCATTAAAAAAAAAATTCCAAACTTCAGTAACTTAAAACAATATTCATTTTATTTGTTCATGCTTCTACAGTCTGGGCTGCACTGGGCTCTGTGGTTCTGTTGGTCTGGATGCTGATCACTGACTTGTTTGCAGTCGCCTGGTGGGTGGCTGAGTGCTGGATGGCTGGACTTCTCTCTCTCCCCTATCTCAGGGTCTCTTCCCCTCCACCTGGTTTCTCCCAAAAAATAGTTGCACTTCTTCCCCATTGGCTCAGATCTCCCCAAAGTACAAAAGCAGAAACTTTCACACCTCCTTGGGCATTCAAAGAAGGAACTAGCACAGCTGCGGGGCTGCATTTTCAGGTGAAAGTAAGTTACTGGCCCAGTCCAGATTTACGTAGGAGGGACTCCATAAGGGTGTGGCCAACAGAAGGATGGTCCACTGAAGGGCAGCGGTGTCACAGACTACAACAATATTATCTCCAATTTGTATTCCTTGGGCATTCAAAGAAGGAACTAGCACAGCTGCGGGGCTGCATTTTCAGGTGAAAGTAAGTTACTGGCCCAGTCCAGATTTACGTAGGAGGGACTCCATAAGGGTGTGGCCAACAGAAGGATGGTCCACTGAAGGGCAGCGGTGTCACAGACTACAACAATATTATCTCCAATTTGTAAATGAGTAATCTGTGATTTAGGGAGGTTAAATTACTTGCCCCACAGAAAGAATAGAGATAAGCATGGGAGAACAGATAAAATTTGTACACACTTGTCCATCTTTATCAATGTGTGTGTGTGGGGGGGTTGGTTCCAGAAAAAACACCCCCTGAAACCCAAATCCAAGGATGCTCAAGTCCTTTATATAAAAATGGTGCAGTATTTAAATATAACCTACACATATCCTCCAACATACTTTAAATCATCTCCACATTTCTTATAATATCTAATACAATTAAATGCTATGTAAATAATTGTCAGTTCAGTTCAGTTCAGTCGCTCAGTCGTGTCCGACTCTTTGCGACCCCATGAATCGCAGCACGCCAGGCCTCCCTGTCCATCACCATCTCC
>SJYX01007988.1:196347-211414 GCA_006410675.1 Oreotragus oreotragus | reverse complement strand
CTGGGGGAAGGGCCACCCAGAAAGTGAGAGGGCAAGGCATGAGGAGGCACCTGGGGGAAGGGCCACCCAGAAAGTGAGAGGGCAAGGCACGAGGAGGCACCTGGGGGGAAGGCCCACCCAGAAAGTGAGAGGGCAAGGAATGAGGAGGCACCTAGGGGAAGGGCCACCCAGACCGAGGGAAAGTGGGGGAGGCAGAGAAAGCGCAAAGCTCAGCAGTGAGGTGGGTGAGGGGATTCAGATAGGGATGAAGTCAGAAAGGAAAATGGGCCATGGCGAGTCCTTGGGGTTTGATTCTGAGCTTGTTGGGAACCGTCTATAGGGTTTGGACAGAAAGCAGACTGGACTCCACTGTGCTGACGAATGCGTGTTCTATTTGGAATGAAACTAGAGGGAGGTAGTGGTGAGAGAAAAACCTGAAAAGGGGCTGTGTGGGTGATCTGGGGAGATGTGATGGGAGTCCTGCTTCAGGATGGCAGAGTTGAACAAGGACAAATCCCTTTATCCTAGGACTGGGAGGAAGCAGCTGGGGAGTGGAGAGAAACTGAGAGAGATGCAGTATGAGTGAGCCAACTGACAAGTGTGTTCCTAGGAAGGGTAGGAGACTTATGAGGTCAAAGGCTGCCACAGGTCAAGGAAGGTTAGTCCAGGAACTGGTCACCAATCAGTGTCCTTCAAGAACCTCAGAGAGGGACATGGAACTGAATGCCAATTCCCCTTTTTGGTAACAGCACCTGGATTTTCCTCGAAGGGAACTCCAGTTCCTTAAGACATGCATCTCCATGGAGCTGTCATGTCAGTCAAAAGCCCCCTGTTTCCCTTGGCTAAGGCAGGGCATGGGGCCCAACTTAGACATACCTTCTCACCTTTTCTTTCCTGGAAATTCTCAACTTCCACTAGCGTGAAAGTGAGACTGTTATTCACTCAGTTGCGTCTGACTCTTTGGGACCCCATGAACTGTATCCTGCCAGGTTACTTTGTCCATGGAGCTCTTCAGGCAAGAATACTGGAGTGGGTTGCCATTCCCTTCTCCAGGGGATCTTCCCAACCTAAGGATTGAACTCAGGTCTCCTGAACTGCAGGCAGATTCTTTACCATTTGAGCAACCAGGAAGCCCACTGGCATAAGGGAAAACAAATCACACTAAAAAAAGTCATACTTAATCCCATCAAGAAGCACATGAAGCCATTAATATTTCCCATTCGTTCATCCTTCTGCTTCCTCGAGTTTGAGTGTACTCCAGGAGGTAGTGAAGGACAGGGAAGCCTGGCACGCTGCAGTCCATGGGGTCACAAAGAGTCAGATACAACTGAGCAACTGAACAGCAACCATTACTTCCTTAGGGCTGTCCTAATTCCTGGGTATTAGAAGGATTTCTCCTTGATTCTACTGTCCAGTGTCATTCCAATGAATGTTCTCCTTGAAGCTCAGACTTCTGCTTGGACAGATAAGGAGACATCTTAGATTGGTTGCATGCCTGCTGATCATCCACCAAATACAAACTTGGATTGGGAATGAGATCCTGAAATTGGGAACTGCATCAGTGGCCATAGCAGAAGGACAATTCTGTTGGATAATTTCTGCAGTTTATTCTTATTAGCAAACATGAAAAATCTTCTCATTTTGTCTCAGCTTTGGTTAAGGAACAAAAAGTTGAATGCTAAACCACATGTCCATGCACTGGAGTATTTACCCTGTCTTACCCATCCTTCAGGGACATTTTTCTGTGATAGGTGAATTTACCCAACTGTAGTTTAAATAGTGCCTGTCATCTACTATCAGTCTATTCCACACTGAGAACCCCAAAAGAAGTTGCCTATCTCAGATTTCTTAATCATCCATATTTATATGTACTCAAAACAATATTTGACTCACATTATCTTTATTTCTGTCTCTGAACACCACTAGTGCACACACAGACACATACACGTGCACACGTGCACACATTCACACATACACTCCTGCATCCACAAACACATGCACGTGTACCACTACACACCACACACACGCCTGAGTTTTCTGATTATTCACTTACTTTTTTGGTGGGCTTTATTGCCTAAAAGGGCTTCCCTGGTGGCTCAACTGGTAAAGAATCCTCCTGCAATGCAGGAAACCTGGGATTGATCCCTGAGTTGGGAAGATCCTCTGGAGAAGGGAAAGGCTACCTACTTCAGTCTACTGGCCTGGAGAATCCTATGAACTGAATAGTCCATGGGGTTGCAAAGAGTCAGATTAAGTGACTTTCACTTTCATTGTCTAAAGGGTCCCAATTATCCCCTCACTTAATAAAGTTAGAATTCATGCCTTGAGTTGCCAACTTTGAAAGAAAGAATGGAACATGAAACTTTTGATTTGGCTCTGTTCCTCTCCCAGTTTCATCATGCATGCTAAATTTTTAGTGTCGACATTCTCATTTAGGGGGAAAATCATTGGTTTGGTTTTTTTAAAAACTATCAGATGTTTTATAGACCTTCTAATGGCATGTTTGGTGTGAAATTAATTATCAAAGATGCACAGAGTTTTAAATTAGATTTTCTCTGTTCTTCAAGGCAAATAACTGATTCTGTTTTTGTCACTAATATAAGGTTCTCATTGCTGCCTTTTTTTCCTCTACAATGAAATGATAAAACAAATCTTCAACTTATTTTAATGTGCTAATTGGGGGTTATTACAGCTCATTTTATTTACATTGAAATAAAAAAGCACCGA
Source organism: Oreotragus oreotragus (assembly GCA_006410675.1). Classification (NCBI taxonomy): domain Eukaryota; kingdom Metazoa; phylum Chordata; class Mammalia; order Artiodactyla; family Bovidae; genus Oreotragus; species Oreotragus oreotragus. Next base: position 208,708 of record SJYX01007988.1, on the reverse strand, counting down.
TTCATTTTCTTTGCACAAACAACTTAGAAAGGATTCTAATTGCCTCCTATACAAACACATATTTGTAAAGAGAAATGGTATATAAAACTAAAAGCCTGGGAAAAATTTTTGTTTGGGCAACAATCTAAATTGAATCCATGGTTTTCTAAATAGATATCTAATGCCTTTAATGGTTTCCTTTTCAAGCGGCTGATTCATATGGGTGATGTTCCGTACTTTGCAAGAAATAAATGCTGGTAGGAGGTAGAAAAATAAATGAATATGAAAGCATTTCAGAGCATTCTAGGTGTCCCACTCAATATTAAGGTGGGTTTTTTTTTTTTTTTTTTTTTTGGGTAGTAGATGAACAAACCAGTGTTAGTAATTCAGTTGTGTGTGACTCTTTGCGACCGCAGGGACTGTAGCCCACCAGGCTTCTCTGTTCATGGAATTCTCCAGGCAAGAATACTGGGGTGTGTAGCCATTCCCTTCTCCGGGGGATCCTTCTGTTCCAGGGATCAAACCCATGTCTCCTGCATTACAGGCATATTCTTTTTATCATCTGAGCCATGAGCGAAACCTGGACACACCAGAGTGCAGATTAATTAGAAGCCACAATTTATGCTACTGAGTCCCATACCCATGGCCATGAGGAAATGCATGAATCCAGTCCTTTATGCTCACCTTTGACCCTTTTACAGATTCATCCCTGTCAATCTCCCTTCTGGTCCTTCAAGTCTCAGAATAATCTCTCAGGCTTTAAACATGTCATAGCTAATTACTGTGTGGGATGACAGATGCAAAGACATATAATCAGAAAATAATGATCAGACAGCGCTTCTAATTAATACTTCAAGTCAAGCAAATACTTGTGGGAAACACGCAGAAGTCACCAGCTTCTGCAATTACATTTTCTGCCCTTGGACTTATCCTTCCTACCTTTTGCCTCTTTCAGAATTAGAATCTTTATTTACAAGGCTGGACGGGGGGAGGTCCTGCTCCTTATGCTGTGCTTTGCTTGTATAGAAAAGGCGGGAAGTAACAACGACACACAAACATGGTCTTTGCAGACCGCCTGACCCTCCAGCTCCCTCTTTCCCATCCTGACTGCAGAGGACAGCAAATGCCAGGGGGCTGACTCCGCTAGGGGCTCCTACTCCAGGCCAGCAACCAGTTACAATCTCTCATTCATTCCTCGTGACTCATGACCCTGTGGGATGCACTTGGATTTCTCACTTTTAAAAGCAAAGCAGTGAATGGTTCTGGCCTTTCCTTGGGGGAATGATTGGGTATAGATTTATGAACGAAAACTTGTAGTGGACAGAGTCCAGTGGGCAAGGAAAACACATGTTAGCACTATTGCCATGGGGGGTCAAGGCTAACACAGTGAAGGCGAGAGACTGAACTCAGGTCAGGTTACAGCAGGAGAGTGGAGAAGGGATTTATAGCCAACAGGAGGGCAAAGGGGTCACTGGATAAGAATATTATCAGGAGGACCTTGTTTGGACCTTGAAGAAGTGGTTAAAACCACATTCCTTCTTGGGCGGGACTCAAGACTCAGGTTGGTTTGAGCTCACAATCCCTGACCATGAGGGGACTCAAACATACTGCCTTTTAATTCAAACTGCTCATCTGGTGTCGGGGTTTACTGAAGCTCGGATTCTTCTGTCTAGCCACAGAAAGAATTCAGTATGAGGCAAAGTGATAGGCTAAGAGTAAGTCCGTCAGCGTGGGACATTTGGGAGATGCACAAGTAGGGAGGCAAGGGCATGCAGCCCTGAGAACAAAGAGGGCTACATTTTTATAATTAGAAAAAAAGGAGGTGAGAGGAGAGAAGACCACCATCTTCCTCATTCTGGGACAGATGTCAAGGCTTACATCATTAGTTTCTCCTTTGACTCTACATGGTTTACCTGGGACTATCACGGCGTGATTTAAATCACATGTATATTAGCAAAAGGGGCTTCCCTGGTGGCTCAGTGGTAAAGAAGCCACCTGCCAATGCAGGCGATATGGGTTCAATCTCTGGATGAGAAAGATCCCCTGGAAAAGGAAATGGCAACCCACTCCAGTATTCTTGCCTGGGAAATCCCATGGACAGNGGACTATCACGGCGTGATTTAAATCACATGTATATTAGCAAAAGGGGCTTCCCTGGTGGCTCAGTGGTAAAGAAGCCACCTGCCAATGCAGGCGATATGGGTTCAATCTCTGGATGAGAAAGATCCCCTGGAAAAGGAAATGGCAACCCACTCCAGTATTCTTGCCTGGGAAATCCCATGGACAGAGGAGCCTCAAGGGCTACAGTCCATGGAGTCTCCAGTCGTGAGACACGACTTAGTGGCTAAACTACCACCACACCATTCTATCCCTATCATGGGGATTCTCCTAGACTGACTAAGCTGGACTCTTGCTAAAACTAAAGTTTGGTCAAGAGAATTCCTTATCACTGTGCAGAGAAACCTAGAAGCTTGTTGGGGAGAAAGAGAAGGTTACTGGGAGATATTTTAGCAATATTCTTGCCTTGGCTCAACGAACAGGCAGAGCTTCATGAGGGAGAAGGTGAGACATAAACTGACCTCCTTCTGGGATCACTAGAACATCTAGCAAGAAACAGGCTTGACTGACAGCCGTATTGTCTCATATTGTCTTCCCTATAAGCCTGGAATTCCTGAGAATGGGATGCCAAGACCAGTGTTCACTCAGGTCTGCAGATGAGGGGCTCTGAGCTCCTATCCACACCTTTCCAAAGCCACTCGCTGGCTCACTCTCACAGTAAGGAAAGGTGCTCCTGAGGATGTAAGCATCTCGCTAGGGTTGGGTCACAAGGCACTGCCAGGATGGAATTCAGATGTGGTGGGATTTAGATCCATCTTGTGAAGGATGGGTCCGCTCTCCAACACAGTTCCCCACCTGACCTTGGTCCCCAGGATCACCCCTTTCTCTCAGTTCCCAGATATGTGAGAAGTGTGACTATGAACATTCTAAAAGAGGCTTTAGATACTGGATAACAAAGTCTCTGTCTGGCTGACTTTCATTTCCTTCTCATCTTTTTTGAGACAGTGGAACGTTCCACACTGCTGGGACCCTGGATGCCCCCTGCTCGGAGCCAGCATCTGTGCGTTCCATCCCATCTCACAAGCATCCTGACACAGAGCCTGCAGTGTGCAGATCCCCTGGGGCTCAGGAGGAGAGGCAGCCGGGTGTGGGAGGATGGGAAGGACAGGAAGATTGACCACCAAGGCAATTAATCACACTCAGATTGAGCGAAGGGGCTGCAGGGGCTGGCTGCCTGCGGACTGGCTCAAAGGCTGCTGCCTCACTTGTGTGACACCAGATGCTGTTCATCCTACTGTTGGTGCTCTGCAGGAATGAGTGAGCAGTCAGCTTAGAACTTGAGTTTAGAGCTTCTTTTGCCATCATCCCAGGGGAATTGAATCTGCCATCTCCTCTAGCTGGTTGGCCCCATCTGGTTGCATCTGCTCACAACCTACCTAGACACTGCAGTTTCCTATGATCTCCCAAAGAGCACAAGCATCCAACCAGAGGGTCCTTTACATCCCCAGACATACCAGGCTTATGGCACCAAACACCCACTAACTGTGTTCTGCCTGAATACCTCTATCTCCAAGGAGACACCCTCTCTTCAAACACTGAGTCCCAGCTGAGATCCATGGAGCAGGCTTTGAAGCCATCATATTTTGCAAATCCCTCTGAAAGGTGGGAGAATATGATACCCCCAAATATGGCCTTTTGGCCTAGAATTATTTTGAGCGAAAGGCACTTGAAAAATAGCAGGTGCAAGAAAGATGCTCTGAACCCCTTTTCTCCCTGAAAGCAGGACATAAAACTCCCAAGTGGAAGATGCACTGTCTGTATCAAGAGGAAAGAAAAGTTCTTATCCCCAGAGATGGGAGTTGAGGATGAGAGAGAAATCTGTACAAACAGATTTGTCAGAATGACTCCCACCATTCTTGAGTCTTCCCGTCTGTTCTGATTTCTTTTCTGCAATCATCCTCTTTATTCAACCTGGTTTATAGGCACTAAGGTTTCTCCTCTTCCTTGGGTCTTCATTTTCCTGTGGGGGCTCTGTGTAAATGTGAACATCTGTATGCTTTTCTCTTGTTCATCTGCCTTATATCAATTTAAGTCCTAGGCCCAGCAGAGGCCAGAGAGGGAGGAGGGCAATTTTCACTGATCTTCTGCCTTCCTTGGTCTTCTGGGGCATTCACTCCCACTTCCCCCATGTCCACCCCTTACACAGCCTGGGTTCTTCAACTGATTCAAATCTGTTTGAAGAGTAAGGAGACTTGAACATGGCCTGTGTCACTCTTATAGCTGAACACCTAATAGGTATTTTTTAAAATGTGTTACTCAAGTCTCATAGTCTTGGGAGAAAACAAACAAACAAAAAAAATGATGCCAAAAGCTCAACTTCTCTATATTCAGGTGTCAAATCAAATGTCAGAGACAGAGTTTCAGGTGAAGTAGAAAAGGGTGGCTTTATCACTTTGCCAGGCAGACAAGGGGGGCCACAGTGGACTCAGGCACCCAAAACCATGTGTCCCCACTTGGGAAAGATAGTGAGAAGTTTTATATTAACTGTCCAAAGAGGGCGTGATCAACTTGTGGACACTCTTCTGATGGTTTGTGGTAAGATAAATGGGGGGGGGGGGTCCATGTTGTCAGCCTTCAGGTCCCACTGGCCTGCATGCTTGTGGGCAGTATTCCATTGTTAATTGTTAATTTCTCCCAACTGAAGGGGATTTCGGTATCTGTAAAATAGCTCAAGATACTGTTGTGTATCCATTGATGGGAAAACAGAATCTTGCCCCAAGGCTGCTCTTAACTGCTTCTCCTTGGTCTTGAATCCCCTCCCTTCCCTAATTAACAACTGTTTGAGTCTGCCCATGGGAACCCCAGGTGGCTCAGAGGTTAAAGCATCTACCCGCAATGCGGGAGACCTGGGTTCGATCCCTGGGTCGGGAAGATCCCCTGGAGAAGGAAATGGCAACGCACTCCAGTATTCTTGCCTGGAGAATCCCATGAATAGAGGAGCCTGGTGGGCTACAGTTCACGGGGTCGCAAAGAGTAGGACACGGCTGAGTGACTTCACTTTCACTTTCATAGGAACTCAGGGAAGGTCATGGAGGCTGAATGAAGGCTGTTTCTTATAGTCCAAGAAATGGGGGACACAAAGGCCTTGTGCCCAGGAGCCCCACAGGGCCTTGCATGCTTCCAAAAATATGCTAATAATCCTAGGATGCTGCACTGAGGAGGGGAGCATGAGGCTACATCCTTGGTCCATCTGGGAAAGAATTTTGCTATAAACTTGGTGAAAGGCTACTTCCTTGGTCTGTGTGGCACCAGCAGATAAGGGAGACTATTAGCAAAGAGCCCTGGCCTCCTCTGATTCTCACTGGTTGGAGAGATGGAAGCACTCAGAGCAGATGGCAGATGACTGGTGAGAGCCACCGGTTTTAAGAAGGTAAAAACAGCTCACTTCTAAAGCCCTCTCTTCTTCCTTCTCCTTCACCTAGCCCTGCTTGATCTCAGCACAAATCCATCCTTCATTGCCTGGACGAGAGATCTTATTAAACACATAATGAGTCAGCAGAGGTTACCTTGAGCAGGGACCAGAGACCACTGGCTGTATATCTTCATTTTAAAACTGCAGCCCCAGATGCCAGCTGTATCAAGAATGTGATTTTCTCCCCAGGACCCATAGGGAGAAAAGATGCTGATGATGTTCCAAATGTTGCTGGCGCTCTGGCCCCAGGAGACAGCCCGCACGGAAGGGCCATTTGCTTTATTTCGAAGCTGGGGAGGGGGCAGCTTTCCAAGGTAGGAACAGCTGTGTCTTCCACCAGATGTGAACTGTCATATTGTGCCCCCCACCCCACTTCGTTCCAGGGGCCTCAGGCTATAATTAATTTCTGAATATGGTGATAAATCACAGTGTTGGAAATTACAGAAGACTTTACTCTCTTTTCCAAATGGCTCTGCTGCTTTCCTTCCTGTTTCTCCCCTTTCACCGCATTCTTCTAAGCACCTAAAATGTGTGCAGACATCCCAGGAATCAATGCTGAGAACAAATCCGCGTTTCAGTCTATAGCATTTGGAGTCGGAAAATAAAAATAAAACCCAAAATAGCATCCATCACCCAATCTGGGTCATCTCAGTTTGTGTTGGATCTGACGTTCCCCTCAATGCTAAGATGCAGAGTCAGGAATGACTCTCCACTGCAAAGTCAAAGGCTTCACTCCAAGCAAAAGCTGTTTATTTCCATTTTTAAGAGGCACACTTTGCATATAAAAGCATCCACCGCACAATCTCTGCTCACTGTCGTCTCTTGCAAACGGGCCTCTGTAATTGATGAGGAATAATAATAATAAAAAGAGTGGGAGAGGCTGTGCATAAAACCCTTTGTGTGGAAGCGAAAGATGAAAACAGAGAACAGCCTCTGGGCTAATCCGTGCGCTTTCAAAATTGCTTTTCTTTTGTTTTCTCACCCATGTCCCCTCAGCGCTCCCAGATTTAAATCTCTCCCCTCTGCAGCTTCAAGCAGGGGAACAAATATGCTTGGTTCTCTTAATGAGAAAGCCCCAGCTGAGGAGCAAGGCAAAGGGAAACAGAAAATTCCAGATTAAACCTGAGACGACAACTGAGCAAGAAGCTGGAGCGACTCTTGACTTGTCACCAACTCCTCTTCAAACCTTACCTTCATCGAAAAAGTCTGGGGTGCTGGAGGCAACAGGTAGCAAGTCAGGTAGGGGGACACCCTCTGAGGGAAGTTTCATTTGACACCAAGGTTGGAATCTTGGCTGCCTCTCATTGAAGAGCTGTGTGATTTGGGCCATTGATTTTAGCTCCTTGGGCCTCAGTTTCCTCATCTATAAAGTGGGCCTGAAAAAGAGTATCTCTCCTAAAAAATATTTTTGAGTGTGAGGATGAAAATAAATGACACAGGTCAAGCATTCAGGGTCTGTGCTCTTATTATTTCAAGAAAAATGGTACAGATGAACCTATTTGGAGGGCAGGAATAGAGGTGGAGATGTAGAGAACAGGTTTGTGGACACAGGGTGGGGATGGCAGGAGAAGGAGAGGGGGGTGAATTGAGAGAGTGGCATTGACAAATATACACCATGTGTAAGATAGATAACTAGTGGGAAGCTGCACCGGGAGCACAGGGAGCTCAGCTCAGTGCTCTGTGATGACCTAGAGGGCTGGGTGGGAGGGAGGCTCAAGAGGCAGGAATATATGCTCTGATGGCTCAGCGGTAAATAATTCATCTGCCAATGCAAGAGACTTGCAGGAGGCACAGGTTCGACCCCTAAGTTGGGAAGATCCTCTGGAGAAGGAAATGGCAACCCACTCCAGTATTCTTGCCTGAAAAATCCCACTGGTAGAGGAGACTGGCAGGCTGCAGTCTATGCGGTCGCAAAGAGTTGAGCACAACAGAGCAAAGGGGCAATAAGCACATGACTGATCACGTTGTTGTACAACAGAAACTAACACAACATTGTAAAGCCATTATAGTCCAATTAAAAAGATTAAAATACTATCAGCTAAATACTACTGACTCACTGGAAAAGACCCTGATGCTGGGAAAAACTGAGGGCAGGAGGAGAAGGGGACCACAGAAGATAAGATTGTTGGAGGGCATCCCTGACTTGATGGACATGAGTTTGAGCAAGCTCCGGGAGTTGATGATGGACAGGGAAGCCTGGTGTGCTGCAGCCCATGGGGTCACGAAGAGTTGAACACAACTGAGTGACTGGACTGAACTGAACCAGCCCTATGGGGTTGTAGGCTCTGAAACATCACCCTGGTAGATCTGGTCCCTCCTGGCCCTCCAGGGAACCATGAACTTTGGTCAAGTTGGCAAGGTCACCTGAAATAACAGTATGACAAAGGTGGGCAAGGCAGGATGCTCATACACTGTCGATTCTGGAAGTGTGTATTATGGGAATGTGGATGAATATCAAGGGAAGCTTTCTAGAATAGGCAAGTGCCTGATTTGGTCTAATTCAGGAAAGCGTTTTCTAGCTCTACTTAAACTGCGTTCCTGTGTTGATTTCTAAGCAGTACTTGGAGAAGCCGGGCCTCTCCTGGGGCGCTTCAGGAGACTCTCTCTTAAAATTATGAAACTGCTCAAGAAGTTAGTGGGGATAAAAGTATCTGGAGACACTCCCAGGTGTGTGCTAAGTCACTGACAGCCCTTGGAAAGTTTCTAGTTTGCTGTACTTGCCTCCAGAAAATGATTGATGATTGCATGCCAGGAACTTACTCTTTTGAATATGAATAGTTCTGGAAGGTTATGGGTCTTAGTGGAAAGGCTGTAAACTGAGACATGTGGGTACGCATTCTGCATCCCATCTTTACCAAGGACCAGCTGTGGACCCTCGAGCACGAGGCTCCCCGTGTGCTGCTGGGGACCCACCTGCTCGCTCAGAGGAGTAGCTGAGGATTGAGATGGAGGATGCTTGAGAATCTGGCCCTCAATGGGATGGCTGTCACTTTGCTTCCTTCCCTGACATTTGTTACAATATTCTCCCAGGTGTCCAACCCTCCAGGGTAAGAGAGAGCTCTGATGTTAACTCTCAATTACTGACATAATATAATGCAGTTAGTTTTCCTCTTGCTATGAATTCATCTCATGATTACAGGGCTGCTTAAAACAATGTGTGTATAATGAATGAACCTTCCATTAACGTGCATCTCTGCTTAGGTGTAAATATTTGAAACACAGCTGTGTGAAATGGAAATTAAATGACATCATTTTTGGTGAATTTGATGCTGGAAACTGGGGGATATGCTTCATCCACACCCAACAGATTTTATTGAGGACCTACTGTGTGCCAGACCACCTTCCCAGGGGCTGGAGATGCAGGGCCAGATATAACTGACAACTCCTTGGCAGCATGGCGTGGATGATGCACGTATGTGAAGCCGGGGGGGTCTTGGCAGGTGTGCTGTCTTTGCTAATGGACAGGGTGGCACCTTGCCTCTCCCCTCAGCCTCCCATTACCCTCTCCTAGTTGGCTTCCATCCCCAGCGGCACCATCCAAGTGATTTTGGTTGAAGCCATCAGTTATCTTCAAATCTTAAATCCAAGGTATGTGTCTCAGACTTCACCATACCCCCACCTTTCTGCATTCATCACATTAAACTATCATCATCTCCTCAAACTGACAACCCCTCTGGACTCTGGGCTGCCATATACCCTGCAGGTGTGTGTTCATAAACTCAGTCCCAGATGACCTCTTCTCACTGCCCCCAGCCCCCTGGCTCTTTCACCCACACTCACAGCTTTGTCAAAACTGCACACCGGCATTTCTGAAAGCTGCATCTCTAGCTCCTGTGACTTCTTTGAGCACCAAATCCACATGGCTGATATCTCCTTGACCAAGAGCCTCCAATACACCACCAAGTCAAAAAGTTAAGAGCCCTTACTTATTCAAGAGGACAAATCATCATGTATCTAGGAAGTAAAGCAAGGAATCCTGGGACTTCTCTGGTGGTCCAGAGGCTAAGACTCCATGCTCCCAGTGCAGGGGACCGGAGTTCAGTCCCTGGTTGGGAAACTAGATCCCACATGTGGCAATTAAGAGTTTGCATTCCACAACTAAAGATCCTGTGTGCCCCAAAGAAGATGGAAGATGCCAGGTGCTGCGACTAACACCCAGTGCAGCCAAATAAATAAAGTGTGAAAAGAAAAAAGGAAACCTAGGAATCCCTCTGCCCAACTCTCTCTCCCTCACTCCCACATTGAATCCATCACTGAATCATCCCAATTTTATCTCCAGACATCCTGCTATTCACACAGCTTCCTCTGTCACCAGTGCCTGCACCCAAAAGCCACTGACCTTGTGGCAGGTGCCCTTCTCTGATGTTTTTCACCCACTCTTCCCTTTCAACCCTTGTTATTCTTTCTTTTTAAGAAGAATTACAAAGGGGGCAACTAGATACCCAAGAAACAGATCTTGGCCAGGGTCTTAGAGGGCCTGTCCCTCCTCCATTCCTTCCCCACCCATACTTTTGCTCCTTTGCAACAACAATTCTCTTGCTTTTATCTATTGCTTTGTCACCTACATGCAGAACCCTATACCACAGGACATGTGGATTCCACTGGCTACTGTTCATACACAAAAAGGAATTAGACTTCTCTGTGAGGAATTAGGTTCTCTGTGACTTCCTTCTGTAGCTTATCATTTCTTGGTGAGTGTTTTTAGTTGTAACATTTATTTCTATTTCAAGTACTCCTTGATTCACTTCTCTGCTATACAGTTGATAGACATCCAGGGTGGTGTCAGTTTGCTGCTCTGAAAATGCCCTTTGCAGGTCCCCTGTATAAAATAGATAGCCCCCCAAGAGGAAATGGGAACCCCTGTCACTCCTCATCTCTCTCATCATCTCTTGTCAGGTCTTTAAGCTTTTACCCTTCTGAGGTCTGCAGTGCATCTTATTGTGATTTTACTTTGCATTTTCCCAATCAGTAATGAGGTTCAGGATCACATCGAATGATAGTCACTCAGTCGTGTCTGACCCTTTGCACCCCCATGGACTGTAGCCTGGCAGGCTTCTCTGTCCAGGGGATTTCCCAGGCAAGATTACTGGAGTGGGTAGCCATTTCCTTCTCCAGGGGATCTTCCCAGCTCAGGGACTGAACCCGAATCTCCCGCATTGCAAGCAGATTCTTTACCATCTAAGCCACCAGGGAAGCTCCTCGTAATTGGGTTGGTGGCTTTTTATTTACTTTTATTGACCAACTGCATTTCATCATTTTTGGCATGCCTATATAATGCCTATGAGGCTTTTGATGCTTTTAATATTATAGATGCTTTTAATTTTGTGCATATTAAGATGTTAGAGCATCCTAAAAAAAAAAAAATCAAGAGAACAATAACAAAAGAACTTTCTAGCTGGGAAGAGATTGCCCCTTCTTGAGCCAGCAGATTCACAGAGAGAGCAAAGGACCCAGCAGGGAGCAGGCCTTTGATATGCAAAGTGACTAACCCAGAGCCAGACTTTCTTTCTCCTGCCCAACATCCCAGGAGGCAATATTCCTGCTGATAATCAAAGGAGTATTGCTAGGCACCAAGTAACTAGAGACCACCCCTATAGCCCAAAGCTAGCCAGAATTATTCAGATGTAGCCAGTCCTAAGCTGTTCATCCTATTCTGCCTCTTTTGCAGAAACTCCAATAAAGCCCTTACCTAAATGCTCCCCCGGGCTTCTCTGGTGGCTCAGGTGGTAAAGAATCTGCCTGTAATGCAGGAGGCCAGGCTCCATCCTTGGGTCAGGAAGATCCCCTGGAGAAGGGAACGGCAACCCACTTCAGCGTTCTTGCCTGGAGGATCCCATGGACAGAGGAACCTGGCAGGCTTCATGAGACCACAAAGAGTCAGACACAAGTGAGCCACCAACACTTTTTACTATCAAAAAGTTCCCCATTCTCACTCTGCTCCCGCCTTCTGCCTCCAGACCACTTTGGTGCTTCCGCATGTGGCCCCACGTGGCATGCTACTTGCTGTGTCTAGGACTCCTGAGTATAATAAACTTTGTTTCTTTCCTGCGTCTCTCCTCTGCCTCCTCTTGTGGCATATCCAGCTGACTATCCCATAAAAGAAAACAGGGCAGCAGCTGTGGATGAAGCTTGAAGGGCTGTCCATGTTCTCCAGGTTGATTCATACAACCTCTCACTATCGCCCCATCAACTACAATGTGCCATCTACTTCTACAAGGATTAAATCATGTGTGGCTGTAGCTGCCGGTTTTTAACAACCCCTGAAAGGAGTTTAGGGTGGAGATCAGAAATGAGGCCCTGTGTGCTAGGGACGTGGGGGAGTGGAGGTGGGACTGACAGAACAGGTCTTCAGACAGATACATTTAAGAACTGATTTTATGAGCCCCATTCTTGTATCTCTTCGTATCAAAAAAGCACTAAAGTCCTTCTTGGTGACATATGCTCGTTGTGGCCAGCAGAAACCTTCTGGAAAAAATATCTGCTTGATTGCATGGACTCTCCCTTCACCAAAATCACATGTATACTCACCTTCTCACCTGCCTCTTTGGAGCAGTTTCTCAGAGCTATCTGAGGTGTTATCTCCCTGGCTGCCGTTCTCATTTTGCCTCCAAAAAAACGTGCATCTCTCAAGTTGTGTGATTTTTTTAAGTTATCATCATCCCATAAGAATACAGAACAGAGGCTGTGGATGGATCCTGATGGATCATCCGTATTCTCTCAATCATCTGGACAAGCATGCGAAGACGCTTCCGTCATGTCCAACTCTTTGGGACCCTATGAACTGTAGCCCACCAGACTCCTCTGTCCATGGGACTCTTCAGGCAAGAATAATGGAGTGGGTTGCCATTTCCT
>SJYX01007988.1:180175-194928 GCA_006410675.1 Oreotragus oreotragus | reverse complement strand
TCCAGCCCAGCGTTTCTCATGATGTACTCTGCATATAAGTTAAATAAGCAGGGTGACAATATAGAGCCTTGACATACTCCTTTTCCTATTTGGAACCAGTCTGTTGTTCCATGTCCAGTTTTAACTGTTGGTTCCTGATCTGCATACAGATTTCTCAAGAGGCAGGTCAGGTGGTCTGGTAATTCACATCAAAATCTAGCAAGATATTTTTGTAGATATAGAAAAATTATTTTAAAGTTTATACCCAAAGATAAAGGAGCTTTTGTTGTTCAGTCATTAAGTCGTGTCCAACTCTTTGTGAGTCCTTGGACTGCAGCACACCAGGCTCTTTTATCCTCCACTATCTCCTGGAGTTTCTTCACATTCATGTCCATTGAATAAGTGATGCTATCCAACCATCTCATCCTTTTCCATCTCCTTCACATTTTGCCTTCAATCTTTCCCATCATCAAGATCTTTTCCAATGAACTGGTTTTTCAAATCAGGTGGTCAAAATATTGACACTTCAGCTTTAGCATCAGTCCTTCCAGTGATTATTCAGGGTTGATTTCTTTTAAATTGACTGGTTTAGTCTCCTTGCAGTCAAAGTGACTCTCAAGGGCCTTCTCAGCACCACGATCTGAAAGCATCACTTCTTCGTTGCCTTCCAATCCCAAAGAAGGGCAATGCCAAAGAATGTTCATTTGCACTCATTTCAAATGCTTGTAAGGTTATGTTCAAAATCCTTCAAGTTAGGGTTCAGCAGTTCATGAACCAAGAATTTCCAGATTTCCAATTTCCAGACAAACTGGATTTACAAAAGGCAAAGGAACCAGAAATCTAATTGTTAACATTCATTGGATCATGGAAGAGACAAGAGAATTCCAGAAAAACATCTAATTCTGCTTCATTGATTATGCTAAAGCCTTCGATTGCATGGATCACAACAAACTGTGGGAAATTCTTAAATAGATAGGAATACCAGACAAAGGAAATATAATAGTTAACATAATGTTGAAAGTGAATAATAAAAAGGAAAGATTGTCTATTCAATGTCAAGACTTATTATATAGCTATAGTTATCTAGAGTAGGTGATATTGTCAAGACAGACACATAGAGCAATGGAACAGAACAGAAAACCAGAAGTAAATCCAGAAAAATATTCCAAATTGACTTTTGAAAAGGGTGCAAAAGTAATTTAATGGAGGAAAGATAAATTTTTCATCAAATGGCATTTTCATGCATTGAATTGCATCTCCCCAATAAAGGTTTGTGGCAATCTTCAAACTCAGCACCTCTGACTATGATCTTATCTGGGGAAAAGGTCTGTACACAAGTAATCCAACTAAAATTAGGTTACTAGGGTGATATCTAATTCCATATGACTGGTGTTATTATATTAAGGGACCTCTGAACACAGAGACAGCCAGACACAGAGAGACAAGGAAGTCAAGAAACAGAGAGAGGCCATTTCTCTGAAGATAAAGGCAGAGGTCAGGATGATGCTTTTATAATCTAAGGAACATAAGGTCACCAGCAACGCCCAGAGTCTGGGAGAGAAGCCTGGATAAGAGTCTCTCTCCTAGACTCAGAAGGTGCCAACCTGGCTGCAACCTTACTCTTGGACTTCTGACTTCCAGAGTTGAGAGAGAATAAATGTCTACTGTTTAAGTCACCCAGGGTGGGGTGCTTTGTTAACAACAGACCCCTCACCCTCCAGAACCTAATACAGTAGTGGAACAAGTAGACATCCACAGTAGAAAAAATAAATAAATAAAGCTTAACCCAAGTTTCACACCTTATACAAAATTAATTCAAAATGGATCATGGATTAAATGTAAAACTATAAACCTTTTAGAGAAAAGCACAGGGAAAAACTTCAGTGTCTAGGACAGCCAAAGAGTTCTTAGATTTGACACCAAAAGCATGATCCATAAAAGGAAAAATGGATAAATTAGACTTAATCAAAATTAAAATCTTATGCTCTGTGAAATTCCATGTTAAAAGAATGAAAAGGCAAGTTACAAACTGGCAGAAAATATTTGGAAACCACATATTTGACAAAGAACTAGTATCTAAAATACACAAAGTATTCTCCAAAGTCAATAGTGCTTGGAAAAAAACAAGCAATTCAATTAGAAAATGGGCACATGGCACGAAGAAAGATTTCACCAAGGAAGACACAGAAGTCAAATTAGCACACAAGAAGATTTTCAGCATCATTAGCCGTGAACGGAATGCAAATGCAAATTAAAACCTCAAGCTCGGTAACACTACACGCTTTTCAGAATGGCTAAAAGAAAAAAAAAAAAAGAAATCCACAACTCCAAATGCTGGTGAGGATGCAGAGAAACTTGGTCACTCACATTGTTAGTGAAAATTGAAAACGAGACAGTCACTCTGAAAAAGCTTAGAATTTTCTTTACAAATGAAACGTGAATAGCATAAAATCTAGCAACGGCACTCCTGGGCATTTATCCCAAAGAAATAAAGACTTTGTTATGTTCACACAAAAACATGGGCAGAAGTGTCTCTTGCAGCTTTAATCCCCTAATAACCCCCAAACTGGAAGCAATCCAATGTCCAATCTCCTTCAATAGGTAAATGGCACAAAATCTGTAGTACAACCTACATCAGGTAACAGTACAGAAGCAGAAATGAACAGGCTATTGAGACACTCAGCTGCCTGCCTGAACCTCCAGCGAATTATGCTGAGTGAAGGAAGCCAGCCCCAAAGGGTACATACTTTATGATTCCATGCATGTAATATTCTTGAACTGTCTACATTATAAAATAGAAGGCAATGTCTGTGGTTGCCAGGGGTTGAGAAGGAGTTGGAGATCTGAGGGAGGTGGATGTGGTCATAAAAGGGCAACAGTGTTAACGTCCCTGTGGAGGTGGAATGTTCTGTATTTGATTTATTAACATCAATGTCTGGTTGTGAGACTGTCTCGTAACTTTGCAGGATGTTGCTACTGCTGCTAAGTTGCTTCAGTTGTGTCTGACTCTGTGTGACCCCATAGACTACAGCCCAGCAGGCTCCGCCATCCCTGGGATTCCCCAGGCAAGAACACTGGAGTGGGTTGCCATTTTCTTCTCCAGTGCATGAAAGTGAAAGGTGAAAGTGAAGTCACTGAGTTGTGCCCAACTCTCAGCAACCCCATGGACTGCAGGATGTTACCATTGTGGAAAACATGGGATGTCTGTGTATTTGTTCTTATATTCACAGGTCAATTATAATTATGTCAAGATGAAAAGTTTAATTTAAAAAATGAGGATATTTATGACTCTCCATTGTGTAAAACCCTGTGTGGGCTTCCTACTTGCCTGGGCAAACATGCCTGGCTATTATCATGACTCAAGATCCCTGTGATCTTGTCTCTACTCACCTTCACCCCCCCTCAGAATTTCTGGTTGCTGTCCATGCTCTCACCACACTGCCCTTTCTCTCCCCCCATCCTCAAATGTGCCATGTCCTTCTTGCCTCCGAGTTTGCAAGGCACTCCCCTCTTCCTGAGAGCTTATGATGTGTTACACAGTGAATTATTCACTTTAGAGTGAGAATGTTTGAACAATGAGCATCCAGGAGCACCTGCAATGTACCAGGTCCTGTTTCATGAAAACAGGAAACAGCAGTGAGCAACACAGCTGAAATGCTTGTCACCACACAGCCCATCTTCTGGGTTGTCCATCTGTGTCTCTGAGGAGGGCAGACGATGCAGGACAGCGTAGGATAAATATATTCCACGCAGTATTGGATTTATCTGAAATTCAAATTCAGCTGGGTGTTCTGTACTTTATCTGGCAACTCTAAAAGGTAAGACCTTCTGAGAAACGTCATGAAATGGTCTTTAATCCAGCTGTTCAGGTGCTGAAAGGGAGCATTCATCCATCTCCTGCTGTCCCCATTAATGAAGATTGCCATGTGGTGTGTTAAGTCCTCCTACATACGTCTAGCTGTCTACATGGTGCAAAATACTTCTACCAACAAAGTGTTTATTTCTTGTTCTATTGCGAAAGTCTCTCATGCTCATCTGCACCTAGCAAGCCCATGGTCAGTATGTGTTCAGTGAACCAGTAAACGAATCTCCCTGTCTTTTCTAGGGATCTGTGTGCTTCAAACATCTCTTAGATCCTATATCAGACGCTCTTGGCGTCACCTTTCTCCCAGCTGCTGTGATGGGGACGAGTTTTGCCTTGTCTTGGCTGGCGTTATGAAAGTACCAGCACCTTGACTGAGGCCCATGGCACATCTTGCACTGCCATCCCCAAGGTTTCTGATGCCCAGTGGGTATGGGAACCCTGTGGAAAGCTGATGAGTCCTCTCACGCCAACAATCAGAAGTGTGGAAGAGATACCACACAATGTGGGACCCTTGTCTGATGAGGACAGATACCCCTCCACTCAGCCCCCGACTAGGTGGTTCTAAGACTCAGTCCCTCAGTCGTGTCTGCTCTTTGTGACCCCATTGACTGCAGCACCGCAGACTTCCCTATTCATCACCAACTCCTGGGGCCTACTCAAACTCATGTCCATTGAGTCGGTGAGGCCTCCAACCATCTCATCGTCTGTCGATTCTTAGAAGATCCTATTTGTTGGGGTTGTCAGATAAAGTACAGCATACCTGGGTAAATTTGAATTTCAGTCAAAGAAATGGTGGCAGTATAACCTAAATATGGCATGGGATATACTTATGCTAAGAGATGTGTCTGTTGTTCATTTGAAATTCAAACTTGGCTGGGCAGCCTGTTTTGTCATTTGCTGAATTTCACAACTAGCATGTGGTTTGTGTTGGTTCTTCCTCCTTTCCTGGTCCTCTCTCCCTCTACCTGGAACCACAAATAAGTTACTCCCACTGAAGATGGTCAATAGCAAAATCAGACTGATTATATTCTTTGCAGTCAAAGATGCAGAAGCTCTATACAGTCCGCAAAAATAAGACTGGGAGCTGACTATAGCTCAGATCATGAACTTCTTATTGCAAAATTCAGACTTAAATTGGAGAAAGTAGGGAAAACCACTAGACCATTCAGGTATGACATAAATCAAATCCCTTATAATTATAGAGTGGAAGTGACAAATAGATTCAAGGGATTACATCTGATAGACAGAGTGCCTGAAGAACTATGGATAGAGGTTCATGACATTGTATAGGAGGCAGTGATCAAGGCTATCCCCAAGAAAAAGAAATGCAAAAAGGCAAAATGGTTGTCTGAGGAGGCCTTATAAACAGCTGAGAAAAGAAGAGAAACTAAAGGCAAAGGAGAAAAGAAGATATACCCATTTGAATGTAGAGTTCCAAAGAACAGCAAGGAGAAATAAGAAAGCCTTCCTCCATGATCAGTGCAAATAGAGGGAAATAATAGAATGGAAAAAACTACAGATCACTTCAAGAAAATTAGAGATACCAAGGGAACATTTCATGCAAAGATGGGCACAATAAAGGACAGAAATAGTATGGACATAACAGAAGCAGAAGATATTAAGAAGAGGTGGCAAGAAGAACTGTACAAAAAAAAAAATCTTCANAGAGGGAAATAATAGAATGGAAAAAACTACAGATCACTTCAAGAAAATTAGAGATATCAAGGGAACATTTCATGCAAAGATGGGCACAATAAAGGACAGAAATAGTATGGACATAACAGAAGCAGAAGATATTAAGAAGAGGTGGCAAGAAGAACTGTACAAAAAAAAAAAAAATCTTCATGACCCAGATAACCATGATGGTGTGATCACCCACCTAGAACCATACATCCTGGACGTGAACTCAAGTAGGCCTTAGGAAGCATCACTATGAACAAAACTAGTGGAGGTGATGGAATTCCAGTTGAGCTATTTCAAATCCTAAAGGATAATGCGATTAAAGTGCTATACTCAATATGCCAGCAAATTTGGAAAATTCAGCAGTGGCCACAGGACAGGAAAAGGTCAGTTTTCATTTCAACCCCAAAGAAAGGCAATGCCAAAGAATGTTCAAACTATGGCACAATTGCACTCATCTCATATGCTAGTCAGGGAAGGCAATGGCACCCCACCCCAGTACTCTTGCCTGGAAAATCCAATGGACGGAGTAGCCTGGTGGGTTGCAGTCCATAGGGTCGCTAACAGTCGGACAGACTGAGCGACTTCACTTTCACTTTTCTCTTTCATGCATTGGAGAAGGAGATGGCAACCCACTCCAGTATTCTTGCCTGGAGAATCCCAGGGATGGGGGAGCCTGGTGGGCTGCCATCTCTGGGGTCACACAGAATCGGACACGACTGAAGTGACTTAGCAGCAGCAGCAGCATATGCTAGTAAAGTAATGTTCAAAATTTTCCAAGCCAGGCTTTAATAGTACGTGAACTGTAAAATTCCAGATATTCAAGACAGATTTAGAAAAGGCAGAGGAACCAGAGATCATATTGCCAACATCCATTAGATTATTAAAATAAAACAAGAGAGTAGTTTCAGAAAAACATCTACTTCTGCTTTGTTGACTACGCCAAAGCCTTAGACTGTGTAGATTACAACAAACTGGAAAAGTCTTCAAGAGTTGGGAATAACAGCCCACCTTACCTGCCTTCTGAGAAATCTGTATGCAGGACAAGAAGCGACAATGAGAACTGGAAATGGAACAACAGACTGGCTCCAAATAGGAAAATGAGTATCTCAAGGCTATATAATGTCACCCTGCTTATCTAACTTATATGCAGAGTACATCATGAGAAATGCTGGACTGGATGAAGCACAAGCTGGAATCAAGATTGCTTGGAGAAATATCAATAACTTAAGGTACTCATATGACACCACCCTTATGGCAGAAAGAAAAGAAGAACTAAAGAGCCTCTTGATGAAAGTGAAAGAGGAGAGTGGAAAAGTTGGTTTAAAACTCAACATTCAGAAGACATACGGATGGCTAACAAACACATGAAAAGATGCTCAACGTCACTCATTGTCAGAGAAATGCAAATCAAGACCACAATGAGATACCACTTCATACCACTCAGAATGGCTGGAATCCAAAAGTCTGCAAGCAATAAATGCTGGAGAGGGTGTGGAGAAAAGGGAACCCTTTTACACTGTTGGTGGGAATGCAAACTAGTACAGCCACTATGGAGAACAGTGTGGAGATTCCTTAAGAAATTGCAAATAGAACTGCCTTATGACCCAGCAATCCCACTGCTGGGCATACACATCGAGGAAACCAGAATAGAAAGAGACACATGTACCCCAATGTTCATCGCAGCACTGTTTATAATAGCCAAGACATGGAAACAACCTAGATGTCCATCAGCAGATGAATGGATAAGAAAGCTGTGGTACGTATACACAATGGAGTACTACGCAGCCATTAAAAAGAATACATTTGAATCAGTTCTAATGAGATGGATGAAACTGGAACCAATTATACAGAGTGAAGTAAGCCAGAAAGAAAAACACCAATACAGTATACTGACACATATATATGGAATTTAGAAAGATGGCAATGAGGACCCTGTATGCATGACAGTAAAAGAGATACAGATGTGTAGAGTGGATTTTTGGACTCTGAGAGAGAGGGAGAGAGAGAGGGTGGGATGATTTAAAAAAAAAAAAAAAGAAGCAAATTTCAAGAAGTTCAGAGAGAAAAACAGTCATGACACAGCAACTGAAACATCTGGAAGGGAAGTCTATTAGAAAGATTGCAAAGTTGTAAANGATCCAAAAGTCTGCAAGCAATAAATGCTGGAGAGGGTGTGGAGAAAAGGGAACCCTTTTACACTGTTGGTGGGAATGCAAACTAGTACAGCCACTATGGAGAACAGTGTGGAGATTCCTTAAGAAATTGCAAATAGAACTGCCTTATGACCCAGCAATCCCACTGCTGGGCATACACATCGAGGAAACCAGAATAGAAAGAGACACATGTACCCCAATGTTCATCGCAGCACTGTTTATAATAGCCAAGACATGGAAACAACCTAGATGTCCATCAGCAGATGAATGGATAAGAAAGCTGTGGTACGTATACACAATGGAGTACTACGCAGCCATTAAAAAGAATACATTTGAATCAGTTCTAATGAGATGGATGAAACTGGAACCAATTATACAGAGTGAAGTAAGCCAGAAAGAAAAACACCAATACAGTATACTGACACATATATATGGAATTTAGAAAGATGGCAATGAGGACCCTGTATGCATGACAGTAAAAGAGATACAGATGTGTAGAGTGGATTTTTGGACTCTGAGAGAGAGGGAGAGAGAGAGGGTGGGATGATTTAAAAAAAAAAAAAAAGAAGCAAATTTCAAGAAGTTCAGAGAGAAAAACAGTCATGACACAGCAACTGAAACATCTGGAAGGGAAGTCTATTAGAAAGATTGCAAAGTTGTAAACAAGAAAAGCAGTTCACAAAAAACAACAACAACAACAAAAAAAACCCTCAACATTCAGAAAACAGATCATGGCATCTGGTCCCATCACTTCATGGCAAATAGATGGGGAAACAATGGAAACAGTGAGAGACTTTATTTTCTTGGGCTCCAAAATCACTGCAGATGGTGACTGCAGCCATGAAATTAAAAGAGGCTTGCACCTTGGAAGAAAAGCTATGACCAAACTGGCCAGCATATTAAAAAGCAGAGACTTGACTTTACCGACACAGGTCCATCTAGTCAAAGGTATGGTTTTTCCAGTAGTCATGTATGGATGTGAGAGCTGGACCATAAAGATATCTGAGTACTGAAGAACTGATGCTTTTGAGCTGTGGTGTTGGAAAAGACTCTTGGGAGACTGCAAGGAGGTCCAACCTGTCCATTCTAAAGGAAATAAGTCCTGAATATTCATTGGAAGGACTGATGCTGAAGCTGAAACTTCAATACTTTGGCCACCTGATGCGAAGAGCTGACTCATTTGAAAAGACCCCGATGCTGGGAAAGATTAAAGGCAGAAGAAGGGAATGACCGAGGATGAGATGCTTGGATGGCATCTCGGACTCAGTGGAGATGAGTTTGAGCAAGTCTGACAGTTGGTGAAGGACAGGGAAGTCTGATGTGCTGCAGTCTATGGGGTCACAAAGAGTTGGGCACGACTGAGAGGCTGAACTGAACTGAACTAAAGCCTTAGTCTCAGGCTAAGACATTCTTTTTGTGTTTTCAAAGAAAGATTTTTTTTTTTTTAAGTCAGCCAATCCAAAAATGAAGAAAACACTCTTTAATGATCTGGGTCACCATGGTCTAAGTTAAGGGAATGCTACCCACCCCCAGTCCCCCCTGAGTTCCCTGAATTTCCTTCTGAATCTTTTTTATATTTATATACCTTTTGAAGTCTGAGGGATATTAACTAAGAAGACTAGTACTTAAGTATAAGCCTTTAAAAAGTCATTTGACCTGGTTAAGTCACCTGTGCCCTACTTTGGCAAAATGTTTTTGAAGTCTTCAGCTCAATAGTAACAAATCTTCCCTTCAAAAAAAAAAAAAAAGCCCCATGGAGAAGGAGAAGGTAGAAAAGCATCATCCTCCCGGTGGGCTAGTTTCAGCTTCAACAACTTCCCTTATTAGTGATAGACTAGCCTGTGCTTACATAATACAGCAATTACTCAAAGGACTTCATTCAGAGACAAATTCAGCTACAGACAGTCTCCCAGGTGAGAGGCTAGTCTTCAAACATCTGCCTTCAGATAAGTGATCTGCAAAGCTTGTGTGTTTGTGTGCACGCACGTTTGCTGCAGGGGAGGGGGAACAGTAGTTATCAGGAGCGATTTCCTGAATTACAGGGTAAGTCAAGGACAGAGGAGTCAGATGTCTTAGTAAGGAGCAGGATGGTTAAGGATGGTCAGTCTTTCTTGTGTGTGTATTTTTGTTACTGTCTATGTTAGTGCGCTAAAGAAATAGAAAGCTTCTGTTAGACTCAGAGATAAAGACTTTTCTACTCATCTTGGGTGAGAATGTTTTGTCTTTGACAGATTCATGATATTGTACCCATTCTGCTGAAGTGCCAGGTGGGACTCACAAAATCATTTCCATTTAACGGAAAGCCAGTTGTGAAGGGCTTCAGACTAAGGGGGCATCATTGCCCACCCATGTGACAGGGACTGGATCATATCCCAACCCTGCTAAATGTGGTCTATACTCCAAAGGCTTCCATGCATCACCGTGTAGACACAGGAAATAGGGAAGGGGGGCAAGCTAGCTGCATGAGTCTCCGGGTGGTGACAAGGATGCACCTCCAGCCCCGAGACCCATCCAAGCCCCTGGATCAGGCCCTCCCAGGGTGGTCCATGACTCAGCATCTAGATCAACTCCTCAGAAGGACACTGTATGCTGCAGTTTGCTAATCAGCCACTTAAAGGCTGGAGACCTCCTCCTCATTCCTGTCTTCCCTCCCTTTGGAGTCACAGTGGCTAAACTGTCTTCTGTCCACATCTACCTTTATACAGTTTCTCTTGGCTTCCACTCTTTGTATGAAGAGGATGGAAACTATTTCAGGTGGCTGACTGCCCTCACAGTTCCATCCTCAAAGACACTCTAGGTCAGCCAAAGCCTCCTCAGTTCTATTAGAGACAAGACTGGTCCTGATTGGGTCCCTTCTGTTTTTGGTCCCTCTGTCTGCAGCTTTCTTGGGTCACCCACCAAGCCTGCCTACCAACCCAGTGCCTGGGGATGAAGCCCGTCAGCAAGTTCTCAGTTCTGTGTCTATCTAAAGCCTTGCTATCACTGCAGCTGTTACTTTTTATAGCTTCTTTGCCCAAGTCTTTGGGTACCACTGAGAGAAGAGTCACCAGGTGTGCCTCTAACTAGCAAAAATTAGGAATCATTCAGTGCTTTGATGGAGCCAATTAGTTTCCCAGTATGAGCGCCAAGATTTTTTTCTAATTAAGGCAGGAATGTTTCTCAGTCTATAATAATCTCATTTAAAGTGTGTCTAAAACACCTAATGTGCCTTTGTTTAGGAACATCATTCCTAGGCATTCTTTAACTGTGTGAAAAGAGGTGGATCACTGGGATGCTCACTGGTTGTTCACCAGACGTGTCTGCGACACTGATGTGGGGCTGTGGCTTTGCAAGAAAAATGATCTGTCCAAGTTGAGTCTGCATATTTGTACCCTAAAGGCCTGCTCATTCATAGAACGAGACTTGCATCTTTAATGTCAAAGGAACAAAGACATCCTTTGGACAAGTATAGTAGGTCTCTTTTTCTCAGACCTCTACCTCCCACCCACTATGGAGGCATCGATTCAAATTTGACAAATTGCAAAATCTAGGCTGAAGGCTCTCCCAAATCCCAGAAAATGGAAGATCAGTGATGAAGTCTGTTTCTGAATCCCATTTTAGCAGAGCTCCATGCAATCTAAGACTCACTGGGCTGCAGGAGACAACAGAGTGAGGACTGGGGTATGTTGTGACCACTGGATCATCCTCAGCACCTCGGACAGCATCCCGTGCTTGCTTGTTGGGGGCTGGATCATACTGCTGTTTATAATGGATAACCAACAAGGACCTACTGTAGAGCACAGGGAGCTCTGCTCAATGTTATGTGTCAGCCTGGATGGGAAGGGATTTTGGAGGAAAGTGGATGCATGCATATGTATGCCTGTATATACTCGCTCCAGTGTTCTTGGGCTTCCCTTGTGGCTCAGCTGGTAAAGAATCCACCTGCAATGTGGGAGACCTGGGTTTGATTCCTGAGTTGGGAAGATCCTCTGCAGAAGGGAAAGGCTACCCAGTCCAGTATTCTAGCCTAGAGAATTCCATGGACTGTATAACCCATGGTGTTGCAAAGAGTCGGACATGACTGAGTGACTTTCACTCACATATACATATACACATATATGAAGCTACCTGGAGCTTCCTTGGTAGCTCAGATGGTAAAGAATCTGCCTGTAGTGTGGGAGACCTGGGCTCTGTCCCTGGGTAGGGAAGATCCCTTGGAGGAGGAAATGGCAAACCACTCCAGTATTCTTGCCCAGAGAATCCCTGGACAGAGGAGCCTGGTAGGTTATAGTCCACAGGGTTGCAAAGAGTTGGACAGGACTGAGCAACTAACACACACACAAATATGTATGCCTGAGTCCCTTTGCTGTTCACCTAAAACTACCACAACATTGTTAATCACCTAACACTACCCCAATACAAAATAAAAAGTTTAAATAAAAAAGACTTATTTGAATGAAATTTTGATCTTTCCAGCAAAACACAAGACTAGTTCTTGTACTCTATGAGTTACCTCTTCACAAAACTCTGTGACCCACGTTTCTGATTTCTTACATGTTGTTCTTTTTTTTTTTTTTAACACGTTGTTCTTTAGTTGCTAAGTTGTGTCTGACTAATTGTGACCCCCGTCCTTCACTATCTTTTGGCCTTTGCTCAAATTATGTCCGTTGAGTCAATGATGCGATCCAACCATCTCAACCTCTGTTGCCTCCTTCTCCTTCTGCTG
This sequence comes from Oreotragus oreotragus, assembly GCA_006410675.1. Classification (NCBI taxonomy): domain Eukaryota; kingdom Metazoa; phylum Chordata; class Mammalia; order Artiodactyla; family Bovidae; genus Oreotragus; species Oreotragus oreotragus. The sequence continues at coordinate 182,543 of SJYX01007988.1, read as the reverse complement.
TCAATCTTTCCCAACATCAGGGTCTTTTCCAATGAGTTGGCATTTCACATCAGCTGGCCAAAGCATTGGAGCTTAGCTTCAGCATCAGCCCTTCCAGTGAATATGCAGGGTTGATTTCCTTTAGGATTGACTGGTTTGATATCCTTGCAGTCCAAGGGACTCTCAAGAGTCTTCTCCAGCACCACAGTTTGAAAGCATCAATTCTTCAGTGTTCAGCCTTCCTTACGGTCCAACTCTTACATCTGTAACTACTGCAAAAAACGCAGCTTTGACTATGTGGACCTTTGTCAGCAAAGTGATATCTTTGCTTTTTAATATGCTGTCTAGGTTTGTCATCACTTTTCTCTGAAGGAGCAAGGATTTCTTATGTAGAGCTTTCTAGCTCTAGAAAGCTAGAGCCCTTTGGAAGAGATGTAGCTTATCCTGTATGCAAGAACCATTTTCAGTCTTTAAAACAATCTAATATAGCTCCTTATTTTTGTTCCCATCAATTCTATAGTTGTGAGAATACTCTTTATGCAAGCTACAAAACCCAGGAAAGTCATCTTCCTCCTGGTAAGGGATATCCTCTCCCCATTGTGAACTCTCTTACATAGTGGAACAATGGTGCATTTAGAGACATTTCACATCTGCCTCTTTCCTGACCAAGCTATCATTTTAAACAAGTTCTGTGGGCACCAGGGGAGAGGAGCTGGCCTGATTTACTCACTTCCTGCCCACATTTACTGAAGGAGGCAGGTGCTGATGAATGGTCAGCAGGAAGTAAACCAAAAGACCGGGGTTTGGCTCTCTGGTGTGAAGTCTCAGGTCGTTCAAGGTGCTGGGAAGCAATTCTTTAGATGATGATGTCAGTGTCCATGCAGGGATCATGTCTCACTTTTCTTTGCATCTCGGGGTCAAGGACTTATTTGTTTTAGAAAATGTTGGTTGAATGAATGAAAAGGCTCCTCAGATGATGTGTAATTAGAAAAGTCACCGTCATCTCTCCTGTTGTCTATAAATATTCCATCAGTGAGAAAAGACATAGCCCCAGGGAACAACAAAATTAGCTGGCGTGGAAACCAAGCAGCACTTTTCGGAATTCAGTAGAGAGAAGCCAGAAGCCACTTGCTCGGGCAGTCATCAGGGATTCCTGAGAGCTTATGCCCTTTGCAACTCGGAAAACAAAACAGCAAAAACTCGGAGATTACAATAAGAATCCCTCTGCAAATAACCACTGAAAACACTAACAGGAGGGGAGTTTTGGCTCCTGGTCTTGGACAGGAGGAGCAGGATGGGGGAAAGAAAGAGAGAATGAAACCCTCTTAGATCAGGAAGGCGTGTAGCCCAGAGGGCTGTCATTTATAAGGAAACATTATCTCCTGATCCATATGTTCTGTTTTCTGTTTAGAGCTAATTTGCTGCAATGTGTACTGTGCAGCCCTGAGGGACGGGCTGGCTTTTGGGCACCTGCCAGTCAGCCCCTCACTGCCCAGTTTACCGAATTCAGATCCACTGGCATGGATCTGAGGCAGCACAGTTGGGGCTGGTGGAAGTTCTCTGCAGTCTCCTGAGTTGCAGGCTACACCATACACCACTATCAAGTGTTCTCTCCATGCCATGGGGCTGCCTGGCTCCAGAGTCCCTTCTGAAGAAAGGCCACAGGTTCCACTTGGAGGTCGCATCTTGACCTCTCTATTTCTCTCTTGTGTTAGTTTTCTACTCCAACATAACACATGACCACAAAGGTAGAAGCTTTCTCCAAAACCCAAATGTTGCCTTGCAGAGTCCATAGGTGGGGAGTCCAGGCACAGCTCGACTGGATTCTCTGCTGGGGGAGACACAAAGCCTTAATGGAGGTGTCACCTCGGGCTGTAGTCCCATCTGAAGCGCAACTAGGGAAGGACCCACAAGCTCATGGTTGTTGCAGCTCTTTGAAGTTCATGTGGCTAAGGGCTCTTTTTCTTGCTGGCTGTCAACATCTCACCAGATGCGTGTATGCTCAGTGACTGCAACCCCATGCACTGTAACCTACCAGGCTCTTCTATCTGTGGGATTTCCCAGGCAAGAATACTGGAGTAGATTGCCACTTCCTCCTCCTGGGGATCTTCCTGGCCCAGGGATCAAATCCACATATCCCGCATTGACAGGCAGATTCTTTATCACTGCGCCATCAGGGAAGCCCTCTCACCAAGTGGTTATCTCCTAATAGTAGCTCACAAAACTGGTGGCTTGTGTCTTCAAAGCCAGCACGTGGGAGTGTTCTCAAGACAAGCATGGCAGTGTCACAGTGTAACAATTGTAAAAATTGTGGTAACATAATCTCATGTCTCATCACCTTTGCATATTCTATTGGGTGGAGACAGGTCATAGATTCCACTCACATTCA
>SJYX01007988.1:144244-178445 GCA_006410675.1 Oreotragus oreotragus | reverse complement strand
GGGACGTGATCATGAAAGATGGATCATGAAATCCACCTTAGAATTTTCTTGCCCCTTCTGTCTAAATTCCATCCTTTGATTTTTTAACCCTTTTTTTTTAGGATGTGAACCATTTTTAAGTCTTTATTGAATTTGTTATAATATTACTTCAGTCTTTCCTTGATTTGCTTTCTTTTTGTTTATTTGTTTGGCCCCAAGTACATGAGATTTCTCCCCAACCAGGAATCAAATCCACACCCTCTGCATTGAAAGGTGAAATCTTAACCACTAGACTGTCAGGGAAGTCCCGATTCCTTGATTTTAAATTCTCCCAAAACCCCCACATTTAAACTCCAAGATTTTAGACTTGGATATTAGATGCCTGTTCCATATCTTCTTTAGCAATCTAAAAGTGAGATTGAATTTAACACATGCATGACACAGTCCTGATTACTAAACCTTCAAAAACTGGTCCTCCTATGAATTCCCTCATCTCCTTTGATGGCAGCACCATCTTTCTGGATTTCCAGGCAAAAACTAACTTTCATTCTTCTCTCTTACACCCCACAGTCCATCTGTTGGTGGTCTCTGCTGTGTCTACCTTGAAATTGTGTCCAGACTCTGAACACATTTCATCCTCTGCCCTGGTGCTGTGACAGGACCTAATCAGTATCCCTAGGTTTCACCCAGACCAAGAACCTCCCAATTGGATTGTGTTTCTGTGTTTAACTGTCTTGTAACTAGTTTAGTCAGACCGATTCTTCTAAGGGATTATCCTCTACTCACCATGTCCAATGGCTCCCATCTCAATTAGAGTTAAGCCCAAAACTCCTACTCTGATCCACATGGCCCCAGATGATGGGCTCCTGGCCCTGTCTGTGAATTTAATCAACACAACCTTTCCATTGTTTTCTCCTCTCAAATCTCATTCACCTTCTGCTGTTCCTTAGACACACAAAGCATCCTTCAGCCTCAGGGCTTTGCACTGGCTCTCCCTCCACTGCAAAGTGTGTTTTTCACGTATTCTAAGAAATTCCCCAAGATAGTCCACATATCTCCTCTCTTCCTCAAACCTCTGCTCACCCCTGACATTCTGAGCAGAACCTTCCTGACTCTGTCAGACACAGGAGCCACACCAACGCCAGCCTAGTACCTCCTACCCCTCTTACTCTTCTCAGTGATTTCTCCATAGAAATGATGGAATACATGTTTATGCATTAATTTGTTGTCTGCTTCCCCCACTGGCATGTAAATTCCACGTCTCTTGGAGCTCTGCCTTCAGTAGGCATAGCTCCCTACCTGCTCAATAAATGCTGATTGGATGAAAGAATGAATGAATGAAGGGGTCCTCACTGTCACTAACTTTGCCATTGTGCCTTGGGACCCAGGGAATCCTTTTACCTATCCTCTCTGTGCGTATGGGGTCTCCACCTCAATTATTTCTGCCTTCACTGAGCCCTTGTTCAGGCCTTTCCAAGTCGGGGGTCCATGCTCGCTCTCTGAATAAACAGAGCTTCTCCTTTGGCTCTTGTTTCTCCCTCCACTTGTTTGGAAAATTTCAAAGCACACAGAAACGTCGGGCCATTATGCTGGTATGACTAATATTTCATCCTGGCAAAGGCGTAATTTGCAGGAAGTGATGCTCCCTCCCCACGTTAGCCTCTAAGCAAAACAACACGATGACAATGGTGAAGTCTGTGACAATGGTTATGGAGATGAGGAAGAGCCTGCCATGAAACAAAGCCTTTCTGTAGATGCAAATTCCTGCTCCATTGCCTGCCAGCCGGCTGACCTTGGCTGAGCGGCCTGCCCTCTCCAAATCTCATTGTCTTCATATACAAAACAGGAGAATCACACCACCCCTGCCAGACTATTACGAGGAGAACATAATTTAATGGATTCTTAAATGTCTACCACCGTGCCCAGCATGTAGTAAGAACTCAACAAATAGCTAAAATTAGGCTTCGTAGGAGGCTGACAAAGGCTTCCGTGTTGCAACATGGTACAAAGGAACGAAATAACACCCACCTTTTTCCTTTTAAGAGCCTTTTCACTTTTAAAATCACTTTGGGACAACGTGGCAGCTAGTTACTTTTGGTCTACTCTGTCACCAGGTAGCCAGGCATTGAGGTAATCTGATGGCCATCTTGGAATCTCAGAGAGTTTTCTCTGGAACATTCCCCCTCAACCGGGAGAGGGTACACTTGTTGTTGCCTTTCAGTTGCTCAGTTGTGTCAACTCTTTGAGACTCCATGGAGTGCACCATGCCAGGCATCCCTGTCCATCACCAACCCCTGGAGCTTGCTCAAAGTCATGTCCATTGAGTCAGTGATGCCATCCAACCTTCTAGTCCTCGATCATCCTCTTCTCCTCCTTCCTTCAATCTTTCCAAACATGGGGTCTTTTCCAATGAGTCAGCTCTTCACATTAGGTGGCCAAAGTATTAGAGCTTCAGCCTCAGCATCAATCCTTCCAATGAATATTCAGCGTATGCTTTGTTAGGGCATATTCAAGTTGGACTTTCAATTTAACTTATTTATTTTTTCAATGTGGACCATTTTCTAAAAAGAAGTCTTTCCTGAATTTGTTACAATATTACTTTTGTTTTGTGTTTTGGTTTTTTGACTGTGAAGCATACTGGATCTAGCTCCAGGACCAGGGGTTGAACTTGCACCCCCTGCATTGAAAGGTGAATCTCCAACCACTGGACCACCAGGGAAGTCCCTCAAGTCAGACTTTTTATTTCTTCTAAATATTTACTGCACTTTGAATAGCATGATTGAATTTAAGAACAAAGACAGGGAGTGAAGGGATTTTTGTCAGCAAATCCTTTCTGCCTCAGAGAACTTAGCAGAGACATTTCTGAATCCTGACAACTCTCAAAATCTTAATTTGGGAAGCAAGCTTTCCAGCAAGGTTGATGTGGTCCCTTGTAGAAACAGTCAGAATGAGAAAAATCAGATACAAAACCTCCATTTCCATCACCTGCCTCCTATCCCCAACTCGAGGTCCCTGACAATCATTGTTCTAATTTATGAAAATATCACTTCCTGACAGAAAGAAGACTTTCAAAAGATTCAAGGAATTCATGATCTTCACTGGACCTTATATAACAACATTTTAATATTTGTTACCTCTACTATAGTAGCTTAAAGAGGTTAAACTCTATCAAAACTGTGTGAGGATTCAAAATTCTAAGCACAAGATGTGAGTGGGAGAATGTTGCTTCCTATAGAACCCAGAATAGTTTAATCGCTTTGTGGAGCTGAGGCACTTGGGTCCCCCTCTTTCTTAACCCAGAAGTATGCTTGCTTGTAACCACCCACTCCATTTTTCTTCATTTTCTCAAACCTGGCATAGGTCCACCTTAAATTAATGTTAAACAGCTTTATTAAGGCAAATTGACTTCAATTTCAAGGCTCTCCAGGAGCTGGCATGCATTAGTAGGCTCCAGTGGTTTCCAATAGGTTCCAAAAGCACTTCTTGTTGTTTTAAACATTGGGGAACATCGAGGCTAGGGATATTAATACACAGGATGATTAAGCTACTGTTTCCTTTGTCAGTGGTTTAATTGTTCACAGTAGGACTGCTGCTAACAGGTGTGTTTCAAGTCCCATCTCTTCCCTCACCAGCTTTGCTGCTAGCTCATTCTGAGATGTAAAAATCATATCAGCACAGAACTTCTTGTTCTGTTCAAGAAGAAAGGAGTCTCTATTGCAGCAGGACGGTGGACCCCACAGCGTTCTAACAACTGCACATCCTCATTTTCTCTCCATGAACAGACGCAGGCCAAATTCTCTTTCCTTATTGAGCGATTAAGCCACACACAGGATGGCAGGATTGCAGAGGACCAGTGAGCAAGAATTTCAGGATCTCATGCTGCATTGGGAACAAAGCATCAAGTCCAGCAGGGAGGCCTCATGGTCTAATCGAAGCCACTTTCCCAATCAGCTCAGAGTCCTGCTGGCCATCCACCATGCTGCATTAAGAGTTCAGTCTAGCTAGACGTCATCAGTAAAAAGGATGTGTGTGTGTATGAGTGTGTGTGTGTGTGTTTACATGGATGAATGGATGTATGTGAGTGTGTAATTGTGCCTAGGTGGATAAATGGATGATGGATGGGTGGAAGGATAGATGGTTCTATGCGTGTGTATGTGTCTTGATGACTAGATGGATGGATAAATATGTTAGTGTGTGTGTGTATCTATATACATGGAAGATGTATCTATATAGATGGAAGATGGATGGGTGAATGTGAGTGTGGGTATGTATATATGTAAACAAGAATGGATGAATGGATAGGTGAACATGAATGGAAATGTGTATATGTGTGTCCATGTGTGTCTATCTATCTGTCTAGGTGAATGGATGGATATGTGAATATGTGTATCTAGATGGATGGATGGGTGTGTGTGTGTGTGTCTATTGTGAGTATATAGAAGGATGGATAGTATATAGAAGGATGGATAGAGAAGGATGCATGTGTGCATGCGTGCTCAGTTGTATCCAAGTCTTGTGATTCCATGGACTGTAGCCTCTCAAGCTTCTCTGTCCATGGGATTCTCCAGGCAAGAACACTGGAATGGGTTGTCATTTCCTCCTCCAGGGAGTCTCTGTGACCCAAGGATGAAATCTGTCTCTTGCATCTCCTACATTGGCAGGTGGATTCTTTACCACTGAGCCACCTGGGAAGCCCAGATAGACAATCAAATACACATGAATGAATATGTATGTACCCCCAAACACACACACTAGCTTTCAACTTTATTAAAAACCCGTCGTGTATGGGCCCCCACAACAAGATTTGCAAACTAACAGTCCTCACAGAACTGAGAGAACTATCTGAGGACTGCAACACTCAAGTGAGCTACCGAAGATGCCCTTTGCCTGTGTATAGCTCCTGGGTACCAGTTTCTAAGTAGTACGCTTTCCAGAAGCTCACATCATGCTGGAGTCAACAGCAGGCCCAACTTCCTTTCTTAATTAGCAAGTTGAACGTGTTCTGTGGTCATTCCTAAATTTCCCTAACTTGTTAGCCTAATGAGATTTGGGCTGTGAGGTCCTTGGAAGAGCTGGAAAAGGTTCAGAGGCACACCTCCCGACAGCAACAAGGGTTGCAGGTCTTCCGTCACTTGCTCCTGTGTCTTTGGCTGTAACTTGGTCCCCTCTGTATTCAGCCAACCAGTGGCTCAGGGTGATTGCTGGGCTCCAGCCACACATAAACATCCCATCACCCCACCCCCAAGGGATGGCACCACCAAGAGGACTCACACTTTCTCGGACAATGACCTGAGAGGGGAATCAACAAACTGGGCTGGCAGGGCTGGGGACTGCCCTCTGGCCAATCCCAGGGGCACTCCTGAAGGACACCCCTGCTCAACTCTCTGTCACACCTCAGGTAAGTGTCTAGAGGACGTGGTCTGGGTCAACTGCGGGGCAGGTTCTGTCTGGAATGCAGCAAAATTGGAGGGTCTACCATGTACGCACTGGATGAGCATCTTTAGAGCTCAGAGAGGTGTTACAAAATGTGGTGAAGCAGCTTCTGGACCCAACACGCTTATAGTCCAAATGGAGGCGGAGGCACCACATGACCACTCATGAAAATATTGCCTGAGGGAACAGTTCTGGGGGTGCACTGTAACTTCAGTAAAGGAGGCAGAGGAGGTGCAAAGAAGGTGGGGTCCTGCAGCAAGGGTTCATGGAGGATCTGGCATAAAGAAATTGGACACTTTTTGAGCAGGTGAAGAGGTGATAAGAAGGCATTCAAGAGCAGGTGTACGGAAGCCATCCACACGACATCTTAGGGGAACACCAAGGCTGTTTGCCTGAGCTCAGGGAACTGGAGAGGGAGGAGGAGGGAGAAGAAGATGGGGAGCAGGGGAGGAAAGGACAGGTGGAGGCTGCAGAGAGAATGGGAAATGAAGAAATAGAAAATGAGACTTTTCCATCAGCCTCATTTCAGACCTTTCTGCACATCAGCATGGCAGCACTGAAGATGGGAATCATTCACTCATTCCTGGATGAGTCCAGCTTTTGCTCAAACATATTTCAGTCACCCTCACAGGTGAGCGGCAATAGACACAGGACTCTGAATTATTCTTTCATCATGCAAAGCTGCTTCCCTAAGAAGCCAAAGCTACACCCACAGGATGCCCATAAGTGCCCTCTGTGTCTCCAAGGGCACACTTGGAGGGGAAAGACTTGGAAACAAATGAGCCTCAAGCAGACCACCCCCTGCTCCAGACCACTGGGCCCTCCTGCCAGCCTCCTGCCAGCTGTCCCCACCCTTGCCCACCATCAGCCCTCTCCCAACCCCTGTGTGTTTCTCAGCCCCTGCAGGTGTCTCTTTATAAGGAAGCCAACCTGTGACATTCCCTGCTCATATTCACAGCTTTTGTTTCATCATGCACCCCCTCCTCAGGATCTGGGGGCCTGCAGCTGCAGCTTTCCCACCCAGATTCCTCTCTCCCCTCCTTTCCCTGGCTGGCTTAGCGTGTTTCTGCACCTCTCCCCACCCATCATCCCTCCATCAACTCAGTTCATTGTCAACAACCCAGAAACTTCAGTCAGGAACTGCAATCTGAACCCACAGAGTGCAGAATGTTATCTTGCTCTCTGCTCTGGGGATGGATGACTGATGGAAGCCAAGGGCTGTTTCTTCCAGAATGCTCTCCACACAATCATAAACATAGCCCAGCCCACTTTGAAACAGTGTCAGCTCCCTTTCTTACAGATTTCAGGCACCACCTGGAAAGATGTGATGTTTCTCCACAGAAAGCTGATAGGCATCTAGAACTGAGACCCATGACTGCCTGAGATGGAATCTGAGGGTGAGAAGAGGCCAGGACAAGGCAGCAAGCTTTGGACAAGCTCCCCAAATGAGCCTTGCATACGAGCTGTCAGATGTGGACTTTGGAAATGGCAACTCAGGGAAGTTCCCTGGATGTTCTGTTTCACTCCATCAGGCAGTAGGTAGCTGGTGAGGGATTTGTACCATATAAATAAATTTCCATTTCCTTCTCCAGGGGATCTTCTCCAACCAGGGATCGAACCAGTGTCTCCTGTGTCTTGTGCATTGGCTGGTAGATTCTTTACCACTGAGTCACCTGAGAAGCCCTATTTCTATTAAAAGGTTTGCTCAAAATCCCTAGTTAGAGGACTTCCCTGGTGGTTCAATGGCCAAGACTCTGCATTTCCAATACAAGGGTCCTAAGTTTGATCCTTGGTCAGGGAACTAGATCCCACATGCTGCAGCTAAAGATCTTGCAAGCTACAACAAAGATCAAAGATCCTTCATACCACAACTAAGACCCAGAAGAGACAAATACATAAATAAATAGATATTTTTTAAAAATCACTATTTGTGCTGTATTTTTAAAGGCTCATACCACACTTAGAATGGTAATGATTTACTTCTTGAGTCTTTTTTATTTCTCAGAGAAACACACTCATCTTACAATGAAAATCCACTCAAAGATCCAAAGTTGTACAAATAGAGTCAACTGCATGCTAAACTGCTTCAGTCATGTCCATTTCTGTGCAACTTCATGGACTGTAGCCCACAAGGCTCCTCTGTCCACTGGATTCTCCAGACAAGACTACTGGAGTGGGTTGTCATGCCCTCCTCCAGGGGGAATCTTCCCAACCCAGGGATTGGACCCCTGTCTCTTGGGTCTTCTGTATTGGCAGATGGGTTCTTTACCTGGGAAAAGAAAAGTGTCACCTGGGAAGCCCATGAACAATGTCAATGTGGAGGTCAATTTCTCAGATGTTTCCTCCACCTGCAGAGATGAGTCTACTTATTTACAGAACAAGGAGCCCAAAGGAGGGGACCGTCACCTGACCTGTCCCTGGTGTCATCTTTTCTCCTGTACTCCAGCCTTCTTGGCTCCCAGCAGTTAAGACTGACAATTACCATTTAAGAATTTAACTAGTTCAGTGACTCCCTTGGTGCTTAGCAACCTTCTCCTTCCCACTTTAGACTTCACTTTCTCATGAAAAATACTCTGAGTTTATACAACGGATTCTCAGGGGCTAGATTTTAATCTACATACTTGTGCTTTAAATCAGTAGCCTATACCCAATTTAAGCTCATTGCCTTGTTAGCTGCCATGTAATATTGGTCTGCAGCCCAGTGTCAGAGCTGACAGCTGATGTTAAAGAATGCTCAGAGGTTTTAGCTTTCTTTTTTTTTTTTTTTTCAAGTTCTACAGCTGTCTGTCATGTGACTGGAGAGCTAATAACTTTGAGCCACAGTATCATCCTCTCTAAGTTCATTTCAATACTGAAAACCAAAATGAACTATTAAAACTCATTACCATTTCTATCTCTAATGGTGCAGATTCCATTTCCTATGATTTTATTCTCATCTAAAAGCAAATCGTATTTGCATAAGGAAAGGGAAAACTCAGATTTTTTCTTTCTTTTAATTAAGGAAAAATATACATAATGGTTTCTAGGGGGAAAAAAGTGCCACCCAAACACATCCGTTGAGCAAATCAAAATCCCCAAAACCTGATGTTATGGACTGAATTATGTCTCCACCAAAATCATATGTTGGAGCCCTAAATACCTGTACTTCCAAATGTAACCATATTTGGAGATCAGGTCTTTATAGAGATAATCAAGTTAAAATGAAGTCATCAGGGTGGGTTCCAATTCAGCGCGACTTGTGTCCTTATCAGGAGATCAGGACACAGAGACTCACAGAAGGACGGCCACGTGAGGATACAGGGAGAGGGCTATCCACCCACTGAGGAGAGAGGCCTCGGGAGGAACCAGCCCTGCTGACCCCTGCATCCTGGACTTCCAGCCTCCAGCACTCTAGACAACACATTTCTGTTGTCTAAGCCACTCTGTGTTACTTAGTTACAGCAGAGGTTACTGAAGTATCTGAGATTTCCTGATTGTGATAGTAACAGTGAAAAATGAGGTGAAAGTGTTAGTCACACAATCGTGTCCAACTCTTTGAGACCCCCTGGGCTGTAGCCCTCCAGGCTCCTCTGTTCACGGGATTCAAGAATACTGGAATGGGCTGCCATTCCCTTCTTCAGGGGATCTTCCCAGCCCAGGGATTGAGCTAGGTTCTCATGCATTGCAGGCAGATTCTTCACTGTTTGAGCCACCAGGGAAGCCCAATGGTAGCAGTAGGTAACGTTCATTTATCACTTACTATATGCCAGAAAATATCCTAAGTGTTTTCATGTGTCATCTCATTTAATCCTAACCCCATGAAGTAAGTGTCACTATTTTCCTCAGTTTTGCAGATGAGGAAACTCATCCCAGGAATGCTGAGTCACTGGTTTAAGGCCATCCCATTACTGGATGGAACTAGGTGGCTGATCCAGAACCCTTAACCAGGAAGCACTACCGGGTCACTCTGGAATCTTGAATCTTGCTGGATATGAAATAAAATCATGAAGCCAAGAGCCTGGCTCCATTAAAGCTCCATATCTGAGCACAGGGCTTTTGCTAATGACTAGCCACCCCAATACACACACACACACGCACGCATGCATGCACACACACATTTCATTCAGAACAGAGAAGAGCTGATAGATAATCTGGCAGAAGAGGGAGGGAGGGGCACCTTGCATTGCCATCAGCTGCCCCAGGGCTGGCCTGCCCATTTTTCAGAAGAGCAGGAGAGCAAGGGGCTTGGACAGAGAGACAAGGACCCAAGAGGAGTCAGGGCCTCCAGAAACCTCAGAGATGTGGCAAGGAGCAGATCACAGCTCAAGGGCAGGATGCCCAAGGCAGCAAAAGATAGGCAGAAACCTGGAGAGGGGCAAGTTCCAACAGTTCCTTGAAACTGAGTTTGGGGAGCCCTGTTGTTGTTCAGTTGCTAAGTCATGTCCGACTCTTTACGACCCCATGGACTGCAGCATGTCAGGCTCCTCTGTCCGTCACTATCTCTCAGAGTGTGCTCAAACTCATGCCCATTGACTCAGTGATGCTATCTAACCATCTCATCCTCTGCCACCCGCTTCTTCCCAGTATCAAGGTGTTTTCCAATGAATCAGCTCTTCGCATCAGGTGGCCAAAGTATTGGAGCTTCAGCTTCAGTATCAGTCATTTTAATGAATATTCAGGGTTTATTTCCTTTAGAATTGACTGGTTTGATCTTCTTGCTATCCAAATGAATATTCCTAATAAAATTAAGAAGATAGAACAATAGAGAGACCCATTCAAAAAACAGACCACTTCTATGATGGAGTCAGTTGTTCCGTTTAACAGATGAAGCAGCTAAGGAGTTGGACCACCTGCCCAAAGCCTGTGTCTGGGAAGCAGCAGATCTAGAAGTGAGACTGTGTCTCCTCCTAGAGCTCACAGACAACAGGTCTGCTGTCTCCTTAACCAGCCAGAGGACAAGCACAGAACCTGGATGGGTAGGAGACAAGGAACCCTTGTGTTCTCTGACATGGCAGGTCTGCACTCCTCTCCCCTCGTCCAGAATAATAGTGTGCACCCTGGAACACGGTCCCCCTGGCTGGTTAGCTCTCCAGTCTCCTGTGCCTTTAGAAGCAGCCATGCATAGTGTGATGCATCCCTGTTCCAAGTTGTGCCTTCAAGGAAGCTCCTGCTCCTTGCTTCTCTCCCTGCCACCAGTTGAGGACCAGAGGATCATAGTGACATTGGATGGATGCCCAGTAACAGAAGAGAGGGCTGAGTCCTCCACTTTGTGGGAAGGAAATGTATGAATTCGTATTTTGGCCAGTATTATTCGGCATCTCTTGTTTACAGCAGTCAAGTCGATATCCAAATGCATCTATAAAGACGTCGGGGACACCTTCCATCACTTTTCCTTTTCCAGTTTTGAAAGTTGTGAGGCTCTCCTGTGCACTTAAAAACAGCATGTCACTTTCCAAAGCTAAAATGATTTGGAGCAGAAAATGCTTCCCCAGTTTGTCTCTCCAGCCAGTCAATAAATCTGGCAGATGTCCCTGAATTATAGTAAAAATGCTGGATCTACAGAGTAAAACCATCTTGGCATCATTCCTTGGAAGGAATGCATGTGTCTCCTGGAAACCCAGGGCTTAAAGGATTTCTCTGCAGGTTCTCTATCACATGTCAGCTTCACTCTTTCTGCCATAAACTGCCGTAATGAGGCTGTAAAAGGAGAAAGTAGGAGGCGTTTTCTGAGAGCAGACAAGGATGAAGAGAACTTGACTGGAAAGAGGGAATGGCTCCCCAAACAGGCAAACTCAGGGAGTGGAATTGATGGAGACAATTGAAGATGCCAGGGGGCAAGATAATTGCAAAACACATTGTGGTTCTGATAACAAACAATTTTTAGCAGGGAGAGTTCAGGAGTCCTGAGCGGCTTGGGGAAATCAAACTTAAGAAAACCAAAAGCCTTGGAAACCATCATCACGATGAACCCTGGAGTCTGCCCTCCCCTGAAGGTCGAAAGGCGGCTGAAGGACAATCTGGCCCAGGCAGCCCCAGGCTGTGACTCTTGGCTTTTAAGGCTGGACTGGACTTTTGCAGACAAAAAGATGCTCAGCAAGGTCAAGGCACAGCACCTAGAATTAATACCATAGCCCAGGCAAAAGTAAGAAAGATGAAGTCACCCAATACCTGCCAGACAATGAGGCTCAGCAGAAGCATAGATTAAAATAGACTCAGAGAGCAATGTCCTGGAGACTCTTGCATGTGTTCACTGGGAGAAACATACAAGACTATACTGGGCTATAATATACAAACTATATTAGGAATATATATATTCTTAGTTTTAGAGAAATGGGAACCCCTGAAATGAGGATGGTGGATCCATAATTGTGCCATGTCCACACAGTGGAATACACACAGCCATGGAAATGAATGAAGTACAGACACACAGATCAGCAAAGATGATTTGTGCTAAGCACTCCCCCTCAAACAAAACAAAACAAAAAAGCAAGTTACAGAAGAATGCGTACAGGTCATTCTCTGTAAGTATTTATCTGTGGTTGGAGGCTCTATTATGTATCAGGCACTCTTCTAAAGCAAGGTGTGTAGATACACAGTAGACACAAAAACACACACAGCAGACACCCACACATGATCTTTGCATCTTGAAAGCTGGTGGAAGTAAATACACACCACGGTCTGGACAAAACATACACGATTAAATGTGTAGCTGTTAGATGGAGATGGTGCCATGGAAGCAGGAGTCAGGAAGGCAGACAGGGAAGGCCATCACTTGAAGTTCAAGTTGAAAGGCCTCATGGAGAAGGCAAGATTGAACCAAGAAGATGCCAGTTTGGGCCCCATGATGAGGAGGAAAGATATGAAACAGCATGAGCAAAAGCCTGAGATGGAGGTGTGCTGGGAACGTTGGAGGAACAGCCAGAGGCCAGCAGGTGGGAGCAGAGTGAGCAATTTAGAAAGTAGCAGATGCCGAGGTCTATGGATGGAAACCTGGGAGCTTGGAAGGCCGAGGAAGCAGGTGGTGCTTGGAGGGCCGCCACCTCAAGGAACTTGGCTTCAAACCTGTTGCAAAAGGGTCTTTGGGCTTCCTAGGTGACTCGGGGTAAAGAATCCGCCTGCCAATTCACTAGACACAGGTTTGATCGCGGCGTTAGGAAGATCTCCTGGAGAAGGAAATGGTAACCCACTCCAGTATTCTTGTCTGGAGAATCCCATGGACCAAGAAGCTTGGCGGGCTACATACAGCGTAAGGGGTCGCGAAGAGTTGGAAACAACTTGGTGACGAAACAACAGCAACCACAAACAAGGGTCTTCAGCAGAGAGAATGCATGAGCAGGGGAGAAACATAGGCGTTTATCACGGAGACCCAAGGGAGAGGTGATGCAGTAGCACCATATGCGGTGGAAGGGTGACTGGCTCAAAATGTTAAACACTGGACTTCCCTGGTGGTCAAGCGGTTAAGACTCTGAACTTCCACTGCAGGGGGCACAGGTTCGATTCCCGGTCTGGGAACTAAGATCCCACATGCCACACAGCTTAGTCAAAGAAATAGACCCTTAAAAAAATTTACACTACTAAGTGTATTGTTTATGGACATGTGGATATTTAGTAATTCTCTAAAGAAAAGCAAGGGGCCAGTAAATGTCATGGAAGAAATTCATCTGAGAGGTAAGGCTGGGGTAAAGGAAGAATCACCCATGTGGTGTGGGACTATTCATCCTGCTTTTGGGGATTTCTTTGACTATTCTTAACATGTCAGGTATAGTGCACACAGTACAGCATGTATGAGATTTCATAATTAAAAATGACAGTGTCATTGGTTGAAATCTCTAGGCACCTAATGTCTCTTTTAATGTAAGAACATAAAGCTCAAAAAAGGAAACTAGAAAGTGTATGAATTCATGCATACCTTTGGACATAAAATCAAGGAGTCAGAAAATATAAAAATCGCTCAGTTTGACTATATGAGCATTAAAAGCCACATGCAAAGTCAAATGATGAAAATGAAACAAAAAAGACCAGAACTCCTGGGAGTGGTGAACCCCTCTCCATGGCAGGCGAGCACCCCTTTTCACAACTCAGGAGCAGCACACATGGCCGCCTTGTTTGTCCCTGTGCTGTGCTCAGCTGTTCAGTTGCGTCCAACTGTTTGAAACCCCGTAGACTGTAGTCCACCGGGCTCCTCTGTCCACAGAATGTTCAGGCAAAAATACTGGCGTGGGTAGCCATTTCCTCCTCCAGGGGATCTTCCTGACTCAGGGGTCAAATCCACATCTCCTTTGTCTCTTGCACTGCAGTCATCCTTAGGCCTCTTTACCCACTGAGCCCCTGGGGAAGCCCTGTTTGCCCCTGGTGTCTTGGCAAATCCTGGGATGAAGTGTAGTCATTGCTACTCAGGTTTCTGAAGGCACAGGAAGATGGGCTTGTCAAGAGATAGGTCTTGCAAGGGACACTTAAAAATTACCAAGAATCAGCATTCAGCAAAATTCAAGTTCCATAGAATTCACTCTGGATTCAGCTCACCTTTATATAACTATTTCAATGCCTTTTTGGAGACTAATATGAAGGATTGGAAGATGAGAAAATATATTAAGCTGATAGATACTGTCAGTGCTTTATTGATATACAATGTTTGCCTTAGACTGAACCTTCTCCAGGGTAAAAATCTTTATTTCAGAGCACATATATTTGGAATATTAGGACAGGGCGCCAGAGTGGAGTTGAAATTCCTCCAGCTCATGCTGTTGCAAGATATGGGTACACCGTGGCTCTTCTGTAACTTAAGCCAATAAGTGATGATTTTTCCCAAGTCCAGACTCTTCTTGAACTGGAGAAGGGGGTTGCTATAAATATTATTTGATAAATGATGTCAAGTTTTAATAAAAACAGATGCCACAAACTTTTAAGTTCTTTCATTTCTGAGTCCCTGGGATTTGCTCCAGTTTCATATTGCCAACTCCAGAATGCAAGTACCTTATATGATAAAGTGAGGTCCCAACTGAAGAAAGGTCCTGATTGGGGATTTTTATCCCACAGCAGAGACCTGACTGCTCAGGGAAATTTTGCAAGATGTGGTTGTGGTCCACAAAATCTTTTCAGAAAAAAAAAAAAAAAAAATTGATTCAATTCAGGAGTACCTTTGCTTTGTTTTGGGTTTCCCACAGAATGCAATTACCTTATATGATAAAGTTAGGTCCCAACTGAAGAAAGGTCCTGATTGGGGATTTTTATCCCACAGCAGAGACCTGGCTGCTCAGGGAAATTTTGCAAGATGTGGTGTGGTCCACAAAATCTTTTCAGAAAAAAAAAAAAAAAATTGATTCAATTCAGGAGCACCTTTGCCTTTGTTTTGGGTTTCCCTGTTGCCTCAGGTGGTAAAGAAGCTGCCTGCAATGCAGGAGACCTGAGGTTGATCCCTGGATCAGGAAGATCTCCTGAAGAATGGAATGGCTACCCACACTAGTACTCTTGCCTGGAAAATTCAATGGACAGAGTAGCCTGGCAGGCTTCAGTCCATAGGGTCGCAAAGAGTTGGGCACAACTGAGCAATTAACACTTGCCTTTGTTTTGGAATATTAGCAAAGATTTTCTGGCCAAAACTCTTGAAATATTTATTCATAAAACATCATGAGTTTCATAAATAATTTTGTTTTCACTGGTTCTATTTTTTTTAAGATGCTAAAGATAATCTTGGTAAGTAAATAAAACATAGTTTGGAAAATTTTTTCTCTTTCAAACCAGATGGATTAAGCCTATTCAAGAGGCTGAAGAGAGAAACACTTGGTGTGCATCTTGGCTTATTTCCATATGGTTTCATACTCACAGCATCCGCTCCACATCCGGTCACGGTGGCCTCGGGCCAGCTATATAACCTGTCTGAGCCTTCATTTCCTCATCTGTAAGTAGCTGTGTAATTGTGGTGCCTCCCCATAAGATGATAGAAATGCCAGATGGTCTGAGGGGGCTTATGAAGTGCCTGCCATGGGGTCGGTTGATGATAGAACTTGACCCAGTGAGCAAGTACTGGGTCTGAAGACTCTTTAGGTTGGCTGCCAGGTAAGCGCTGTCAGCCTCCTCAGACAGGCTTAGTGGGGCTGGGAACAAAGCAGAATTTGTAAAACCACAAGCTTTATCAAACATTTTGTTACTAAACAGCTCCGCTCTCTTCTCCTCCACATGTTTAGTTGTTGTTTTCACAAGAGGGAGACATTTATCAATCTTTCTTTTGCTCAAGAAGATACAACCAACAGGTCTTCTGGCATCCTGCCTTGGATATTCTCAGTCTACTGGCAGTTATTGTTCCTATTTTTCCTTTAAAAAAAATCGAATGAAAGAGACTCCTCTACATGATCTCTTTGCGTTATTTCATTTTACAGAATTGTCTTAAAGTTCCTAGTTTTTAATATGTGTGATGACAACTCTTTTACACATTTCAACACACACACATATATGCTTCAACATAACTGCAAGCTTAACTTTCACTTTTTTATCTAAAGTCTTTTCATTTTTCAATTTTTCTACCCATCAACCTCCCTTCCCCACAGGTAACTTGGTGTACAATCATTCACACCTTTTTTGTGTGCTAATGTGATCATATCTGTCTTTATGTTTATACTAATACACGCAAAACAATAGTGAACTCTCACAGCGTATGTACTATGCCCTTGACACTACCCTCTCTCCACTCCCACTTAATCCTCAGAGCTCCTAGAAGTAGCTGCCACATTATTTCCATTTTTACATGTGGGGAATCAGAGGTACGGAGAGGTTAAGAAGATGACCAACTTCACATAAGATTCAAATACAGGCTGGCAGTGTGACTGCAGGTCCTTGATCTAGAGGAGTTCTTGGTCATTGCTTATTTTGCAAATTGAGGTGATGCTACATAAACTCTTCTGAATCTTGCTCTTAACATGCCACAAAATATTGCAAAAATCTGTCTAATTGAACCATTATTTTTAATAGTTGAATGATATTCCACATTATTCTCATTTCATAATAGAGCCTCTGGGCATTTTCTTTGTTTAAAGCTTTTTTGCCCCTGTATACAACACTGCAAGTGAAAAGTGAAAGTGAAAATCACTCAGTTGTGTCTGACTCTGCAACCCCATGTACTATACAGTCCATGGAATTCTCCGGGCCAGAATACTGGAGTGGGTAGCCTTTCCCCTCTCCAGGGGATCTTCCAAACCCAGGTCTCCTGCATTGCAGGTGGATTCTTTACCAGCTGAGCCACAAGGGAAGCCCATGTACAACACTGCTGAAAAATAAATATCTGGAGCATTGCTTTAGGTAATGGTGCTTCTGTTTCTCTGAGACAATTTTTTAAGAAATATGAATGACACCAAAACTGACTCCAGAAGAAATAGAAAACCTGAATTGTCTAATTGACAAATAAAATATTGTAAAGGCAATTGAAGATATACTGTTTGTAAAAAAAATGAGTTTACAGTGTAAGTCTAACTAATATGTAAAGAACAGATAATTTTGGTATAATTTACACTTTTAAATATATATGGAAACAAGAGAAATGATCAATTATAACATCCTGGTTACCTCTAGCCCCTGTGGTGCCTTCATGAAAATTAGAAAGGTCTACCCAACCTGCCCCTTGCCAGGCACCTCTGTGTACTTCATAAAGCACACAGCTCCTCCAGATAGTGCAAAACGCAATGCAAAGAAAGACAATCACAGGCCAGCTCCATTTATCAGTGTAAACTGACTGCTCCAAACAGTGTTTTAACAAATTCATATATCTGGTGATATATCAAAAGAATAAAACTCAAATTTGTGTGGCAAAAAAATACGTACACAATGATTAGGAAAAAACAGAATAGAATTTAATCAAACAGGGTTTGTTCTTAAAATGAAAACATGCTTTATATTTTGAAACTTGCTACCATGATTTTTTTTAACTTATTAAAGGAAAAAAATATCTGAAAATATCCTAAGAAGACATTTGATGAAATTTTAGTAATCACTAGTAATAAAAATCCCAAGTAAAATAGAAATAAAAGAAACAATATGATAAAGTTTATTTCTTCAAGACAAGCATCAGAAATCATTTTGAATGGTGAATAACTGAAATGGTATCTATTAAAATCAGGAAAAAGACAAGATAGTTGTTATCATCTTTGTTATTGACCATTCTTCAAAGTTTCAGAGAATGTGAAAAGACAAGAGAAAGGTGAAAATCAAGATAAAGAAGAAATTGCACTCTCCTTCCCTATGTTATGATTGCATATCTATAAAACACAAGAGATTTGAGGGAAAAAAGTTAGTGTTATAAGGAGTTTTTATTAGGTGCACAGATAAAAGACAAATAAAGGGAAAAAAAGTTTTTCTTGGTCTCATAAATAATTTTAGCAATAGAAAATTACTGTTGTTGTTCAGTGGCTGTGTCCAGCTCTTTGGGACCTTATGGACTGTAGCACACCAGGCCTCCCTGTCCCTTGCCATCTCCCAGAGTTCACCCAAGTTCATGTCCATTGGGTCGGTGATGCCATCCAACCACCTCATCCTCCGCTGCCCTCTTCTCCTCCTGCCCTCAATGATGTCCAGCTCTTTGGGACCTCATGGACTGTAGCACACCAGGCCTCCCTGTCCCTTGCCATCTCCCAGAGTTCACCCAAGTTCATGTCCATTGGGTCGGTGATGCCATCCAACCATCTCATCCTCTGCTGCCCTCTTCTCCTCCTGCCCTCAATGTTTCCCAGCATCAGGGTCTTTTCCAGTGAGTCAGCTTATCACTTCAAGTGGCCAAAGTATTGGAGCTTCAGCTTCAGCATCAGTCCTTCCAATAAGTATTCAGGGTTGATTTCCCTTATGACTGAAAACAGAAAATAGAACTTGCTATATACTAGGCATGCTCTGAGTTCTTAAATGAGTTGATCCTCACCACAAAGCTAGGTGGATACAATTATTATTCCCACATTCAAGATAAGGAAAGAAAGCACAGGAAGGTGAAACAGTGTGGTCCAAACCAGACAGTCATGGAGGAGTCAGATAGGAATCTACACAGTTTAACTCCAAATGTGCCTTTAGCCAAATCCTTCTGCTGCTTCTCACTGCAGAACAGAAATGGGTTAATTCAATTCAAACAGAAAGAATCTACATGCACATTGCCAAAAAGTTCTGTGGTCATATTTATCTTCATTATAAACATACACACACATATTCTTTAACATAAATCATAAATGAATAACAGAATCATGTTATGCATGCTGAAGTTTTAAAATTATCTCTCTCTCTATCCCTGTCTCTTCCCATCTCCTTTCTCCCTTTCCCTGTCTCTCTCTTTCTCTCTCTTTCCCTGCCCACCTCCCCCTCCAGATGTGTATAAGAGACAGGTATACAACACTGCAAGTGAAAAGTGAAAGTGAAAATCACTCAGTTGTGTCTGACTCTGCAACCCCATGTACTATANCTTCCATTCTCCTCCATCTACCATAATCACACTTCCAAATTATGTTAACCTATGTTTGTAAATTAACGTCCATTCATAGTTCACCACTGACATACAGTTACAAAAAAGCACACATATCTTCATGCATACCAAATTTTTGTATGTTTTCTAAAATGATGCTTTTATAAATAGTTTATTCTTTTAACCTCTGAATAACATTTCTTATTTTGTTAATGTAATGGTTACCAATTTTCATCCATTCATTCCTTTCTTTGGAGGCATTAAACTGTTTATTTTTTCCTAGTTTTTAACCACATGGAATAAATCTACAGAATCTGCCTATTTTCTCTCTACATATATGAATCTATTTGTATCTATCATCTATAATAATTACATATACACCTATGAATATATAAATTTAGGTACCTGGTTTTGTAGTTTTAGGTGATAGAATGGAATCTATATGCTTAATTTTAATTAATCTTGTCAAATGCTTTCCAAAACAGCTGTTAAAATGTACATGTCTATTAGAAACTGTTAAGAATGTGTTCTCTGAAGTATCTTGCCAACAGTAAGTGTTAAAGTTCTCATTAATTTTTACAGTCAGATTGTTGTAAAGATATATCTCTTTTTGATTTTAAATTGTCCAACTGCTGATGAGTACGAGAGTCTTTCCCTATTTAGTAATTATTTGGATTTGCTCATCACTGTATTGCCTACTAATATACTTGGCCCATTTTTGGTTGGCTTCCTGTTATTTGTCAGTTATTAGAGACTTTTATATTATACTTATTAACACTTTGTCTGTCATAGACACAGTTAGTATTTTAGAAATCTGTTTTTATTTTTAATTTCTTGCCAGTAGAAGCTTTTTAAAATTTTAACAAAATCTATATTTTATCTTATAGCTTCTGGTTCTGCTTAATAAATTCTTTCTTCCCTCTAGAAGCTTTACATATTTGCAGTGGTCATTACTGCATTTGTAGTTCATATATTTTTGTGGTATAAAGAAGGAGCTGAGCTTTATTTTCTTCCAGAAAGATGGCAAGTTGCACTAGCACCATTTATTAATCCATCCTCTTCCCAGGAAAGTAAAATGTTCCCTACACTGAGATCTGCTTCTGGATTTTCTATGCAATCTCTCCACCAGAGTAAATTGTGTGCACTCTGTTTTGGTATCTGAAAAGAAGAGGTAAGCTTTGTTGGTTTTTCTCAGTACCAATTCCTTCACATGAATTTGAAGGATATTTCTCTTCTAACTTCCAAAAAAGCTCCCACGACCAACCAACCAAACAACACAGAGCACAGTCTGTCTCTGTTCCCCACTGGCCTCTCTCTCTCCCTCCCTCCCTCCTCCTCCTCCACTTTCTTTCCCTCCTTTTCTTTCTCTCTCTGTCTCTTCTCTATAAAAGTCCTTTCCTTTTTATTGTTTATTTCCTTCAGGTGTTTTCACTACAATAAAGAAAAAGTACTGTTTTGTGTAATTCTCTTTTGCTGCTGCTGCTAAGTCGCTTCAGTCGTGTCCGACTCTGTGCGACCCCATAGACGGCCTCCCACCAGGCTCCCTCGTCCCTGGGATTCTCCAGGCAAGAACACTGGAGTGGGTTGCCATTTCCTTCTCCAATGCATGAAAGAGAAAAGTGAAAGTGAAGTTGCTCAGTCGTGTCTGACTCTTAGCGACCCCACGGACTGCAGCCCACCAGGCTCTGCCATCCATGGGATTTTCCAGGCAAGAGTACTGGAGTGGGGTGTTTTAGCAACCCATTTTATCAAATTTCTTTCTTAATTCAAGTACTTTGTTTACTTAGCTATTAGTATCGTCAATATTTTTTTTTTACTATGCAGCCACATCTGCAAAATAAAGAAAAAAGGATAGTTTTATCTCTTTTCCAATGTGTATGCTGATTTTTAAAATTTTCTTATATCATCACTGCCTTTCCTACAATGACAAAGCAATGTTGAGTAATAATCGTGATAGTGAAAATTTCTTAGTTACCAATTTTAAGATAAACAGATGTAGTGTCCGTCCATTAAGGGCAATATTTGTTGCTGGGTTTGGGCTTCCCTGGTGGCTCAGATGGTGAAGAGACTGCCTACAGTGTGGGAGACCCGGGTTTGACCCCTGGGTTGGGAAGATCCCCTGGAGGAGGGCATGGCAACTCAGTCAAGTATTCTTGCCTGAAAAACCCCATGGAATGAGCAGCCCGGCCGGCTACAGTCACAGAGTCAGACACGACTGGGCAACTACACTTTTTTTTTTGGTAAATACTTTTGTCATATTTAAATAGTATTTGTTTAGTCCTTTTACTAAGAGATTTGCATTATCAATGGTATCTAAATTTTAATAGTTGCCTTTTTAGTATCATTGATTTGATTATAACTCTTTCCCTCCTTTATTTTCTGATAGAATTGATTTTGTTGAATTGAGTTTGTAACATCCAGTCAGACTTTCATTGCTGGAACAAATCTCATCTAAATTATTTAAAGTAAAGTAAAATAAAATACTTATCTACTTGTTAATTTATTTTTATAGTATCTAATTGTTTTTAATTTATATTTCTGTAACTTCTAAGGTGAGTAAAATTGGACTAGATTCTCTTTTGAGCTTATCTTCATCATATTCAGCATAATAAGTTCATAAGTTCACTTGACTTTACTCTGTCCATCTTGCTTTATTTCTTTTACTTTATTTCCTTCTCACTTTTACCTGTTTACTTTTATGGTATTATCAGATCACTGTTGACTTCTCTTTCCCCTTGTTCACTTGGGAGTTGTATTTGTTCTTTCTAATTTAGTTTTTTTGTAGTTGATGTACAATGTTATACCAATCTCTGCCATACAGCAAAGTGACTCAGTTATATATGGAATCTAAAGTATTACACAAATGAATTTATCTACAGAAATAGACTCACAGACATAGAGAACAGACTTGTGGTTGCTAATGGAAGCTGTATTTGGATATTGTATTTGGTACTTTTAATATTAATAAAAACCCACACTGAATCTCACTTCCCTCTAGCCATATCCAATAGCATTTCCATTAAGAAATGTGTAACACAGCAGGGTCCTATGGGACCTTTCTGGGACAGATCCCCTGCCCCATGTCCTCTGCCTACCTATAAAAAACCTTTAGCCAAAAAATAAATTTAATCAGAGAAATCAGATTATGTATAAATGAAGGAAAACAGTCAAATAAAACAAATTAAAAATAGTTTAGCCATTAAACAAAGTCGAGGACATTTAGTTCCTCCTCAAGGGCTTTAGATTGTATTCTGAGCCATATCCTTCACGATGCTTTACAGATACTAAAACTCTAACTAGGTGCAAGAATTTAATTATGTGATGACCAACTTGTAGGTATGGCATAAATTGCTACAGTTCTGAGAACTGGCCTCAGAGAAATGGGAACAAATTGACCCTGGAACTGAAGATGAATTGCACTTAAAACAATCAAGATGACACTGATCAGACCACCATATGACTAATTTCAATATGACTATCAGAGCTAACTTTGGTATTCTACATTTAAACCCAGATCCCCGCCTGTGCACCCTTGAAATCTCCCTTTAAAAACTCCTCCTCCTGGTGAACAAGAGGGAGTTTGGTTCTTTGGGACATGAGTCCACCTTCTCCCCAGGATTGCTGCCTCCCTCAGTAAAGGTATCTTTCCTTTTACCCAACACTTGTCTCTTGGTATTGGATTCTTGAGCAATGAAGAGCTGAACCTGAGTTCAGTAACAGACGGAGTCAGTGTTCACGTCCTCTTCCATCTGAACTGGACTCATGACTTCACTTAACCAAGCGAGTAGGGCAGGTGATGTGCCAGTTATAGAGCTGAGGACTTAGTAATCTTTGGGGGTTCTGCCCCTGCTATTTTGTCCCTGCCTCTGAGTGTAGAAGCTGCAGCAATGCTGTTTAAGAATGAGACACCCTGTGAGAATCTTCATGCACATGGAAAGGGAGAGACACAGGGATCCCCAGTTCCTATGCAGCCACACCAGTGACCCCGGTCAACCTAAACAAGTCATGAGAAATGATCGTTGTTTTAAGCCATTACATTCTGGGGCTGCTTGCAGCAAGAGGTAACCAGTTCCACAGTATTTTTCCATGTGCTATATTCATAATCAAACAAGCATTTCCTCATTATTGTATGAAAACAAGGTACCAGCTATTTTCTTCCACCAAAATAGTGTTACCCCATCTGATGAGGCAGATGTGAAATTCAAACACATTGATTTCCACCTTCTCCCTCCCCCTTGGATCTGCCAAGAGAGTTCCGTGGCAGTCTGTAAGTATGTTCACTCCAGTCAGCAAGCGTGTCTTTTCTATTTCAGGATTCATATTTGGCAGTTATTTTACTTGCCTTACACATTTACAGTCACTTTATCATTGTACATTTACATTTAACTCTATGTGTGTGTGTGTGTGTGTGTACTTTCAAGGTTTTTGTCAGACTTAATATTTAAAACCCCAGATAGAGTCTCTGAGTCCCAGCATGCTGGAGCTCTCTCTCACCTGTCAGATGAAGGGTTTCAGGTTTCCTTGGGGCAGCCCTTCTTCCTCCATATTTTGTCCATTTTATTGCAGTCTTTAGTTTCCTCAGAAGCAAAAGAAGAGCCTGATCGTAACTTAGTTCCACTCTCTGTCTTCCTCTTTATTTTGTGAGTGTTTAATTGGAGTGCTTCTACTCTAACTAGGCAGGTAACAAATGCAGAAGTATATAATTTCAAGGGCTTGATTAAAAGTAGAAAAGGACATCTCAGACTGTCTTGGGGCTACCCGGGAAGGGACTGGCATGGCTGGCTTCTTCAGGCAGATTTCAAAGAATAAGCTAACTATGTTAACCTTGCAGGTTGACTTTGTGATAGAATGAGTTATAATATGGCTCAGAGGTCATCCTCATGCTACTGAGCCATGCATAAGTACATTTTTGTTGTTCAGTCACTAAGTCACGTCAAGCGCTTTGTGACCCCATGGGCTGCAGCACACCAGGCTCCTCTGTCTTCCATTATCTCCCGGAGTTTGCTCAAAGTCATTTTCATTGAGTTGGTGATGCTATCTAACCATCCTAGGTAATTTATAATATACAAACAGAGAAGTACAAAAATAACAGGCAATGGCACCCCACTCTGGTACTCTTGCCTGGAAAATCCCATGGACAGAGAAGCCTGGTAGGCTACAGTCCATGGGGTCACAAAGAATCGGACACGACTGAGCGACTTCACTTCACTTCACTTCATAGAACATCCTCACACTGAGAATGAGTCAGAGCTTCTGTAATTTCTGGAAGGTTTATTGATGTACCTTTGGTATCAAGCTCTTTGATTGCCTGGAATTGATTTGGGGGTATGGTGTGAAGTGAGAGGGAGTCAGTTCAGTTCAGTCATTCTGTCGTGTCCAGCTTCCTCTGACCCCATGGACTGCAGCATGCCTTGTTTCCCTGTCCATCACCAACTCCCAGAGATTGCTCAACACATGTCCATCAAGTCAATGATGCCATTCCACCATCTCATCCTCTGTCGTTCCCCTCTCCTCCTGCCCTCAATCTTTCCCAGATTCAGGGTCTTTTCCAATGAGTCAGTTGTTTGCATCAGGTGGCCAATGTATTGCAGCTTCAGTTTCAGCATCAGTCCTTCCAAAGATTATTCAGGACTGATTTCCTTTAGGATGAACTGGCTGGGTCTCTGCAGTCCAAGGGATTCTCAAGAGTCTTCTTCAACACCACAGTACAAAAGTATCAATTATTTAGTGCTCAGCTTTCTTTACGGTCCAACTCTCACATCCACACACGACTACTGGACAAACGACAGCTTTGGCTAGATGGACCTTTGTGGACAAAGTAATGTCTCTGCTTTTTAATACACTGTATAAGTTTGTCATAGATTTTCTTCCAAGGAGCAAGCAACATTTAATTTCATGGCTGAAGTCACCATCTGCAATGATCTTGGAGCCCAAGAAAATAAAGTCTCTCACTTTTTCCATTGTTTCTCCATGTATTTGCCATGAAGTGATGGGAACAGATGCCATGATCTTAGTTTTTTGCATGTTAAGCTTTAAGCCAGCTTTTTCACTCTCCTCTTTCACTTTCATCAAGAGGCTGTTAGTTCCTCTTTGCTTTTTGCTGTAAAAGTGGTATTATCGGATATCTGAGGTTATTGATATTTCCAACAGCAATCTTGATTCCAGCTTGTGCTTCATCCATCCTGGCATTTTGCATGATGTACTCTGCATATAAGTGAAATAAGCAGGGTGACAATATACTGTCTTGAAAGACTCTTTTCCCAATTTGGAACCAGCCCGTTGTTTCAGGTCTGGTTCTGACCTTGCACAGGTTAGGGAAAAAAAAATGCAAAAAGCAAAGTGATTGTCTAAGGAGGCCTTACAAATAGCTGAAAAAAAAAAAAAAAGGAGAAATGTGAAAGGCAAAGGAGAAGTATACAGCTTCTTGACCTGCATACAGATTTCTCAGGAGGCAGGTGAGGTGGTCTGGTATTCCCACCATTTTAAGAATTTTCCACAGTTTGTTGTGATCCACACGGTCAAAAGCCTTAGCGTGATCAATGAAGCAGAAGTAGATGTTTTTCTGGAACTCTCTTGCTTTTTCGATGATCCAACAGATGTTGGCAATTTGATCTGATTCCTCTGCCCTTTCTAAATTCAGCTTGAACATCTGAAAGTTCTCAGTTCATATATTGTTAAAGCTTAGGTTGGAGAATTTTGAGCATTGCTTTGCTGGTGTGTGAGATGAGTGAGTGAGTGAGTGAGTGAGTGAAGTTGCTCAGTCATGTCCGACATAGTTTGAACATTCTTTGGCACTGCCTTTCTTCGGGATTTGAATGAAAACTGACCTTTTCTAGTCCTGTGGCCACTGCTGAGTTTTCCAAATTTGCTGGCATATTTAGTGTAGCACTTTCACTGCATCATCTTTCAGGGATTTGAAATAGCCCAACTGGAATTCCACCACCTCCACTAGCTTTGTTCATAGTGATGCTTCCTCAGACCCACTTGACTTTGCATTCCAGGATGTCTGGATCTAGGTGAGTGATCACACCATCATGGCTATCTGGGTCATGAAGACCTTTTTTGTATAGTTCTGTGTATTCTTGCCACCTCTTCTTAATATCTTCTGCTTCTGTTAGGTCCATACCATTTCTGTCCTTTATCGAGCCCATTTTTGCATGAAATGTTCCCTTGGTATCTCTAATTTTCTTGAAGAGATCTCTAGTCTTTCCCATTCTGTTGTTTTCCTCTATTTCTTTGCATTGATCACTGAGGATGGCTTTCTTATCTCTCCCTGCTATTCTTTGGAACTCTACATTCAGCTGGATGTATCTTTCTTTTTCTCCTTTGCCTTTCACATCTCTTCTCTTCTTTTCTCAGCTATTTGTAAGGCCTTCTTAGACAACCATTTTGCTTTTTGCATTTCTTTTTCTTGGGGATGGTTTTGATCACTGCCTCCATTATTTTCCTTTACACATGGTTATTCAGTCTATCAGTCCAATTGTTTATTTAATTGATCCAGTCCACTAACGGATAACCTAATTTTCCCAATCCATTAATTGAAGGGCTGTGATTCTGGACTCTTTTTTCTGTTCCACTACTGTATACTTGTCCATGAATAATATACAGATTTAATTGCTATAACTGTTAATGAGAATCATTGAGTTTATTCTTCAAGGTAGTTTTGGCTATCATTAGGCCTTTGTGTTTTCATATAAAATTTAGAATCTGATCATCCATTTTCCCTTTCTGCTTGATATGTTTGGGTTTAAATCAGCCATGTTGCTATTTATTTCCTATCTGTCTTATTCTGTTTTGTTTTCTTTCAGATTATTTGAGTATTTTTGTGTTCTCATTTTATCTCCTCTATTAACTTGTTTTCTATAATTCATTTATTAATTTTTGTTGTTTTTGTTGTGGTATTTACAATATGCATATTTAAGTCATCACAGTGAATCTTCAAACAATAGTATGCCACGTCACATAACATTGTAAAATCTTTACAAGAATATATTTCTCTTTCTCCTTATAGTTTGTGTTGATGTTGTACATTTAAATATATGTATGTTATAAACACATTGTTTATTATTCTTAAACAACTTTTCTTTAATGATATTTAAAAATGAGGAAAGTGTCTTTTATATTCACTCACGTATTTACCATTTCTGGTGCTTTACTGAATTTCTTTGTGTGGAGCTAAATTTCCTTCTGGTATCATTTCGTTTTCTCCAAAGAACTTCCTGTAACATTTCTTTATAGTGATGAATTCTTTCAGCTTTTGTTTGTCTAAAAATGTCTTAATTCCTGCCTAGACATTTGAAAGACACTTTCATTAGGCATAGAATTCTAGGTTGACAGAATTTTTTTTTTCTTTTAGTACTTCAAACAAGTGTCCTTGTCTTCTAGCTTGCACAGCTTCTGACAGAAGTTTGCTTACATACTTATTTTTATTCCTCTTTACCTAACATATTTTACATAACATTACATGTTTACCTCTTTACATAACATTACATATTCCTCTTTACGTAACACCAGCCTTCCTTGGTGGCTCAGCTGGAAAAAAAAAAAATCTGCCTTCAATGTGGGAGACCTGGGTTTGATCTCTGGGTTGGGAAGGTCCCCTGGAGAAGGGAGAGGCTACCCACTCCAGTGTTCTGGCCTGGAGAATTCCATGAACTGTATACTCTTTAGGGTTACAAAGAGTCAAACATGACTGAATGACTTTCACTTATGTAACATGTATCTTTACTCCAGCTGCTTTTAAAATTTTCTCTTCATGGCTGGTTTTCAACAATTTGATTATAATGTGCTTTGGTATAATTTTTCCTTGGGGTGCACTGGGACTCAAAATTGTGGAATTTTGGTTTTATCATCTTTGGAAACCTTCCAGTATTTTGTTTCCAGATATCTTCTCTCCTTCTTTATCATATGTCTACAGTTATATTAGATAATTTGGTGTTGTCCATAGCATGGTTGTTTTGTTAATTTTTATATTTTCCCCTTTCCTTTATTTGTACTAGTTTCTATTACTATGTCTTCTATTTGGCTGATTTGTTAAATCTAATTTGCTATTTATCCAACCTAGTATATCTTTCATGGAAGTTATTGTATTTTTCATCTCTATAGCTTAAATTTAGACTTCTTTAAAAACTTTCATGTTTCCCCTCACTGTAACTCCTTCATTCTTGAGCACCTGTAGCATATTTAAGTAGTCATTTTTAGTACTTTTAATGTCTTTATCTCCTAATTTCAACATCTCTATCACTTCTGCCTTTGGAGTCTGTCAGGGTGTCTAGAACAGAATGGAGTCAAATATTATTTCATTTGTGTTCTAAGACAATCATGTCTGAGAATGCTACCCAACGCTGTATATGTGACAGTGTCTCTTCACTCTGGTTGGAAGAAACACAAGCTGTTTCCAGCCTTGTGTGTGTTGCAAGAAGGTTTTGGCTTATTACTTTTTAGCTTCATTCCCCCACCCCCCTCTCTCAGCCTTATGGGGTTCCATTCCACACGTATGCCAGTCTGCACTCAGATGCATATCTCTGGGACCTTCTGCAGATCTTGGGTCTCTCTCTCTCCCTCTCTGCAGCTACCTCCTCTCTGTTGTCCTGCCGTACTATTTCTAGCTGTCTCAGCTTCTGTGAACTCCAATTTCTTTATCCTCAATTCAATGAACTTGTTGTGTTCTATTTGGATTGACCCTTCCTGTACTATGGACTGGAAAAGGCCTCAGACTGTGCTGAGACCATGCTGGCACAATCCCATAGCTTACTTTTTTTCCATTCTCTCAGGGATCACAGCCATGTCCATTATCTAAAAATTGTTCTTTCATTTATTTTGTCTTTTATGACATGAGGGAAAATTCTTGTAGTAGTTAATTAATCACTGTCAGCAATGGAAAACCCATCTTATAATTTTCCTGTCTTGTAAAGTTCCTCTATGGTTTTGGCATCAAAGTTATGCAGATCTAATAACCAATTTTGATGGTGCTCTGTTTTCTCTGTAAAAGTTTGCACAATATTGCAGTATTGGAGCTATTTCTTTCTTAAATATTTGGAAGCATTTACTGTTATAGCCATCTGGTCCTGGAGTTTTCTTTGTGAGAAAGTTTGAATTACTGATTGAATTTTTTATCAGTTATATGTCTATTAATATTTTCTTTTTCTCCTTGTATCAAATATAGTAAATTTTGCTTCTAAAGAAATTCTTCCATTTAATCTACATTTTCTTATTTATTGGCATAAAGTTGCTCAAAATATTTTATTTTTATTTTTTATAAGATGATCTTCTTTTCTTTCAATCTGATAATGGTGATTTGTGCTTTCTTTCTTCCTCTCAATTAAATTTTTTTTTTTTTTTTTTCAAAGACCAGGCTTATAGTCTAAACTTGTTATTAGTTTAATCAGTCAAAAAAGATGTTCTGTCTTTTTTTTTTTATGTCTTTTGAAGAATGATGAAGAAGCATGAAAGTGTTTATGCCATCATTGCAGTCCATTAGTAGTAGTACAGCCACAAAATAAACAAACCGTCCACTGGCTAAAACTGCTGTTAAGATCTACAGCACTTATGTTGTAAAGAAGCTCTATAGAGCAAAACATTACAATTAAAATGTAAATGATTCTTAAAGTTAAGTAAAAAGAATGAGATGAGAAAAGAATCTTTACAGGCCAGATCCAGAAAATGATGCTCAGGAACTTTTTGGAGATGAAGAAATTATGTTACAAGAAAAATGAATGCAGGACACGTACAGAAATGGTGATAGGAATCATTCAGAACTACTCACCTTAGAAACTCTGAAAATTGTTAGCAGCGGGGTTACAAAGAGAGTATCCCTTCTGTAGTAGCAGGTCATCTAATAAAGATCCTTTCCAATAATCAATGCTGAGACTGAGGTCTATGTCTAGTGCTTTGGTGGGGGGAGGTAGTTATTCAGCTACTGAGACATGGATATTAAAATCTCTACTTATAGTGGTAGAATGATCTTTTGCTTCTTAAAATTCAGTCAATTTTTGCTTTACCTATTTTGTAGTGCTAACATTAAGCACATACACTTTCATAACTGTTATAATTTCCTGATGAATTGTATTCTTCTTTACCTCTGGTAAATCTTCATTTGAAGTTTTTTGCTTTTTTTTTTTTGAGTCTTTTCCAATAAGTCAACACTTCGCATGAGGTGGCCAAAGTACTGGAGTTTCAGCTTCAGCATCAGTGCCTCACAGCTCAATAATTTCCAGAGTGGCCTTGATAAATATTGGTAGCAGCTGAATTTCTCTTCCTTTATTTTTTTTAAAGTAAGACTTTCAGTTTACTTACTTATTTTATGGCCACATGGCATGTGGGATCCTAGTTTTCCCTCCAGCGATTGAACCTGTGCCCCTTGTATTGGAAGTGCAGAGTCTTAACCACTGGGCCATCAGAGAATTTGCTCTCCTCCTTTTCTTTAACAAAAGGAAACTGGTATAAATTTCCTACTGTGTGAGTTGATATTGTCTTAATGTGTTGCTCAGAGTTAGTAGTGTGTCAAATATTTATGGGCCAAGAAAAACTAGCTTTAGAAATAACGGGCCTTTCTAGCTTCTTCTGTTCTAAAGTCACTAAGAACAATAATGTTCCTTCAGGAGCAGCTGCTGAGGACTGATTCTGAAAGGAGGGAAACAACTCCTGGCCTTACTCAAATCAGTGCATCAGCTCAAGGGAAAAAAGACTGCATACCAGGTGCCATCTATGAACTAAATCCTACTTAAACCCTCAGCAGCAGGCAGGCTAAGCTTTGGGGATAGGATGGTTAGATTTTTTGTTATTAGTTTTAAAAACCAAGATAAATAATTTTAGGGTGTATGAAATTTTGGGATTCAAAAAATTAAAGTAAGAAAAATTTTTACCATCACTGAGAAGACAACACAAGGAAGAGATGAAACCAGGATGTGTGTGTGTGTGTGTGCGTGTGTGTGCATGTGTGCATGTGCATGTGCGTGCATGCGTGCACCCCCCCAATCATGTCCAACTCTTTGCGACCCCATGGACTGCAGCCCACCAGGCAACTCCATGGAATTTTCCAGGCAAGAATACTGAAGTGGGTTGACATTTCCTACTCCACAAAACCAGAATAAAAGAGTACAATTGATGAGGGCAATTTAAATGGGTTTTTATCAAATAGTCACATTGAAAAAATACTCGAATAAATCAACCAGCTTCATTTTTATGAGAAGCTGAGACTAAATGAGGACATTCGACTGGACATCAGTCAGTCCTTGACAAACAGAATCCATCTTGTTTTTTTCTTCCTAAAGTGGTACACAGACATAGTTCAGCACATGAATTCAGTGTTCCTGAATTCACTTAAACCAATCAATATTTATTCATCTCATTGCAACAGAGGTCAAAACATAACAGAGAGCTGTTTAAGTATTAAACTTGTATCTTACCCTCACAGGTGACTTTTTTGCCTGAACTTGTGTCATGCAGACAAAGTAATTGGAAAAATGACTGTTTGGGGGCTTTTAATGGGTTGTATGCTTGGATACCAACAAATTCAGCATTGGTAAGGTCATGGGAGGGATACCAAAACAAACCTTTCTCTATCCTCTACCCCCACATCCAACCCATGCTCATGAGCACCATGGAAACCTACTTCTGAAAATCTCTGGCTGCTCCGGTGCACTGTGCTCTGAACTCTGCTGGCACCTGTCAAACGGAAGACTCATCGTTGATGCGACATATGCCGCCTGCTACACCGCACTGCGCTCAGGTGTCTGTGTGCGGGTGCCTCATCACCTCAGTGAGACTGCTGGCTGCCCACAAGCTGTAATCAGGTCTTCCAGTTCCTGGTCTTCTGACCTGCCACAGACACAGACACACACAAGGTCATTCATCAGTTAATTATCATCAATTCTTAAATATCCAATTATCTGATTATGTGTTGTGTTAGTCATTCAGTCTTGCCCGACTCTTTGTGATACCATGGACTGTGGCCCACCAAGCTCCTCCATCCATGGGCTTCTCCAGGCAAGAATACTGGAGTGGGTTGCCATTTCCTCCTCCAGGGGATCTTCCTGACCCAGGGGTTGAATCCAGGTCTCCTGCATTGCAGACAGATTCTTTACCATCTTAGCTATCAGGGAAGCCCAAATAAGGATGTATCAGAATTTGGATTCAAACCCACACCTCCATCATTCAGAGACCAGAAGCCCCAGTGGGGGAAAGCAGAAGCTTGAGTTTGGTGCCTTAGACCACTCTGCCATCCTGACACATCTATAAGCAATTAATTAACAGTTAATGATAATTTTTCATTTATTCTATAAATATTCATAAATGATCTATGATGTCCTTGACATTATTATTAATGTAAGTGCTGGAGTTTCATAACTGATATAGCTCTGCTTCCATGGGGCCTGTGTTCTAGTGAGGAAGACAAAAATGAAGTAAGTAGATAAAACAATGCCAGATTTATTAAGGTTTATGAAGAGAAATAAAGTTGGGTAAGTGAAGGGAGAGAAGTGCACTCTTTTAGTTAGGACAACTCAGACAACCTCTCTGAGAAGGCGACATCTGAGCTGCAACCTAATCGGAAAAGCCAAATGAAAATCTGGGCAAAGAGAATCTACCAGGCACTAGGCAAAATGAGCTTGGCTTATTTAAAGGACAGGAGGAAAATCCCAGCGGCTAGAGCAGAAAGTGTAAAAGAAAATGGTGGGTTAATATACATGGAATTATGTATATATATACATAAATGAATATAACAAATGCATACATTATATATTTATAATATATGTTTATTCTGTTTAAATTATATACATATATGTTTTGATATACTGGAAGATATATGTATGTATATTAGAAGATCTATGTATGTATTTGTAATATATATTTATTCTATTTAAATTATATGTTTTGCCATATTAGAAGAAAAATTCAGAAAACTGCTTTCCAAGAAATTTCTCACAACTTCATTGCTTATGAAATATGTTTTTTGCCCTCATCAATACTTCTTTTCCTATTACAAAATATGTTTTTTGCCCTCATCAATACTTCTTTTTCTCTCTTTTATGGGGGGAGAGGGGCATGCCATGCATCAATGAGGAACTTAAATCCCCTCACCAGGGATTGAACTCACACCCCCTGCAGTGGAAGCATGGAGTCTTAACCAATGGACCATCGGGGAAGTCCCATGCCCTCATCCATACCTCTGATGTGTGCTGGTTCTGATCTCCCAGCCTTTTGCCTCCTCCTACATTTAACTCTGTAGGCATTCTTTTTTTTTTAATTTTTTATTTTTTTTAATTTTTTTTGTATTTATTTATTTTTTTACATGAACTCCCAAACATGAACCCCCCTCCCACCTCCCACCCCACATCTTCCCTCCAGATCATCCCCATACACCAGCCCCAAGCATCCTGCATCCTGCATTGAACATAGACTGGCAATTCATTTCTTACATGATAGTATACATATTTCAATGCTATTCTCCCAAATCATCCCCCCCTCTCCCTCTCCTGTCTCTTATACACATCTAGATGTGTATAAGAGACAGCTTTAAGGAATGTCCATATAGTTTCCTGTAGTGGAGGCACCAATTTACATTCCCACCAACATCGTACAAGTGTTCTCTTTTATACACATCCGCCAATTTTTATTTGTAGGGTTTTTGATAGCTGTCTGACAAGGGTAANTGAGGGCAGGAGGAGAAGGGGATGACAGAGGATGAGATGGTTGGATGGCATCACTGACTCAGTGGACGTGGGTTTGGGTGGACCCCGGGAGTTGGTGATGGACAGGGGAGCCTACAGTGCTGTGGTTCATCGGGTCTCAAAGAGTCAGAAAGGACTGAGCAACTGAACTGACTGAACTGAACTGATGCGTTTAAGGCTTAATCTTTCCCTTTAGATACTGGTTAGGCTGATCCCATAGGTGTTCATATATCATATTTTCATAGAATTCAGTTTTAATATATTCTAATTTTATTGTGATTTATTATTCAAGCCTGTTTTAATTGATAAATGTAATGCTTGACTTCTAAACGTTCAAGGAATGCTCTATTTATTATTTTGCTAATTTTTCCAAAACTTCATTGCACTCCAGTTAAAGAATTTATTCTGAAAAATATTTTAATACTTTAATATTTGTTGAACATTTGAGCAATGTTCGGTTAAAGTTTTAGATAAATTTGTCAAAGGTGTGCATTTTATATTTGTTGGCTGAGTTTGTATATATTCTTTAAATGCTAAATTAATTTTCAGTTATTAAGCACTCTTCTGATTTGTGACTTGGTAATTTTGTCTTTTTGGAATATTCTTCACTTAACTCTTCCATTCTCTCATTTCTTATTTTGGAAACTGCAGATATGTTAGACCTTCATGCTTTGTTCCATATGTACCCAGTACTCTTTTAAGTATTAAAAAAAAA
>SJYX01007988.1:69212-118370 GCA_006410675.1 Oreotragus oreotragus | reverse complement strand
AGAAATAGATGTTTTTCTGGAACTTCTTGCTTTTTTGATGATTCAGCGGATGTTGGCAATTTGATCTCTAGTTCCTCTGCTTTTTCTAAAACCAGCTTGAACATCTGGAAGTTCATGGTTCACATATTGCTGAAGCCTAGCTCGGAGAATTTTGAACATCACTTTACTAGCATGTGGGATGAGTGCAATTGTGCAATAGTTTGAGCATTCTTCGGCATTGCCTTTCTTTGGGATTGGAATGAAAACTGACCTTTTCCATTCCTGTGGCCACTGCTGAGTTTTCCAAATTTGCTGGCCTATTGAGTGCAGCATTTTCACAACACCATATTTCAAGATTTGAAATAACTCAACTGGAATTCCATCACCTCCACTAGCTTTGTTCGTAGTGATGCTTCCTAAGGCCCACTTGACTTCACATTCTAGGATGTCTGACTCTATGTACTGAATAACAACCCATGACAATTCATTTTTTTCTATACCTTTCCAGTTGCAATGTAATCAACATCTTCATTTTAAAAACTTTACATGTAAAATGCTGTTGAGGAATAAAGACTATGTATTATTACCAACATAATTTGGATCATTGAAAAAGCAAGAGACTTCCAGAAAAACATCTACTTCTGCTTTACTGACTATGCCAAATCCTTTGATTCTGTGGATAACAACAAACTGTGGAAAATTCTTAAAGAGATGGGAATACCAGACCACTTGACCTGTCTCCTGAGAAATCTGTATTCAGGTCAAGAAACAACAGCTAGAATTGAACATGGAACAACAGACTGGGTCCAAATCAGGAAAGGAGTATGTCAAGGCTGTGTATTGTCACCCTGATTATTTAACTTTTATGCAGAGTACATCATGACAAATGCTGGGCTGGATGAAGCACAAGCTGGAATCAAGACTGTTGGGAGAAATATCAGTAACTTCAGGTATCCAGATGACAGCACCCTTGTGGCAGAAAGCGAAGAGGAACTAAGTAACCTGTTGATGAAAATGAAAGAGCAGAGTGAAAAAGCTGACTTTAAAACTCAATGTTCAGAAAACAAAGATCTTGGCATCTGGTCCCATCACTTCATGGTAAATAGATGGGGAAATAATGGAAACAGTGAGAGACTTTAGTTTTGGGGGGCTCCAAAATCACTGCAGATGGTAATTGCAGCCATGAAGTTAAAAGACACTTGCTCCTTGGAAGAAAAGCTATGACCAACCTAGACAGTATATTAAAAAGCAGAGACANAGATCTTGGCATCTGGTCCCATCACTTCATGGTAAATAGATGGGGAAATAATGGAAACAGTGAGAGACTTTAGTTTTGGGGGGCTCCAAAATCACTGCAGATGGTAATTGCAGCCATGAAGTTAAAAGACACTTGCTCCTTGGAAGAAAAGCTATGACCAACCTAGACAGTATATTAAAAAGCAGAGACATTACATTGCCAACAAAGGTCCATCTAATCAAAGCTATGGTTTTTCCTGTAGTCATGTATGGATGTGAGAGTTGGATTATAAAGAAGGCTGAGTGCAGAAAAATTGATCCTTTTGAACTCTTGAAAGACTCTTGTAGGTCCCTTGGACTGCAAGAAGATCCAACCAGTCCATCTTAAAGGAAATCAGTCCTGAATATTCATTGAAAGGATTGATGCTGAAGCTGAAACTCCAATACTTTGGCCACTTGACATGAACTGACTCATTTGAAAAGACCGTGATGCTGGAAAAGATTGAAGGCAGGAGGAGAAGGGGACAACAGAGGATGAGATGTTTAGATGGCATCACCGACTCAATGGACAAGAGTTTGAATAAGCTCCGGGAGTTGGTATAGACAAGGAAGTCAGATGTGCTGCAGTCCCTGGGGTCACAAAAAGTCAGGACTGAATGACTGAACTGAACTGACTATTGCCTTATAAAAAGAGAGAGGAAAGACTGCCCCTCCCAGGGTCATCTAATTCCTAGAGACCAAAACAACTTGCCTGGAAGCACATTTTTCACCAACAAACCAATCAGTCCAAAGCCCTCCTCTCCACCAACCTCCTTTATCTAACTTTTATATGCCAAGCCCCTACCCTAAATTCGTTCAGGGCAAGTTATCAGATAACCAGAAACCACCTCAATAGCCCCGAACCCTTGAGATAATTCAAACTATCCAATTCTAAAATTGCACACCATGGTTCATCCATTTCTTCTTGCAATTAAGAAGAAGATCAAATTGCAATTAAGACTCTAAACTATGCACTCTCTTTCCCCCTCCTGCCTTCTGACCAACCCTGGTGCCCATGTGGCCCTACATGGCATGCTAAGTCACTTCAGTCGTGTCCGACTCTGTGTGACCCCGTGGACAGCAGCCCACCAGGCTCCTCCATCCACAGGATTCTCCAGGCAAGAATACTGGAGTGGGGTGCCNCTGCCTTCTGACCAACCCTGGTGCCCATGTGGCCCTACATGGCATGCTAAGTCACTTCAGTCGTGTCCGACTCTGTGTGACCCCGTGGACAGCAGCCCACCAGGCTCCTCCATCCACAGGATTCTCCAGGCAAGAATACTGGAGTGGGGTGCCTTCCATACATGGCATGAGGCGTGTCAAATACCTACTGGCATTTGCCAAGAGCAATTGCCAGTGATGGATAAACAACAGCTAAAGCATTTGCTATCTGCCTCTGCTGATACTGAACCCTGTGACTTTCAACACCCCCTGAAGGGAACTCAGGGTAGAGAGTGAGGCATTCTGTGCTCCAGGGAAACTGGTGGAACAGGTCTTTGGATAATTAGATATTTTTAGGAACTGATTTCATGATCCCAATCCTTGAATCTCTTCATATCTAGAAAAACACTGAATCCCTTCACAGTGACATCAGCTCTTTGTGACTAGCAGAATATCTTTTGTAAAGTAAGTGCTTGATTTCACTGAACTTCCTTTCACTGAAATCTTATATGTTGACCTTCTCCCAGTACCTCTTTGAAGCAGTCCATCAGAGCTATCTGAGGTGCTGTCTCTGAGACTGCAGTTCTTATTTCACTCCAAATAAAACTTAGCTCGCAACTCTCATGTTGTGCATTTTTTTAGTCGACAAGTGTCCCCTCCTCTTGGGAATAGTAAGTAATAAACTCTTCTTTCAACAACAGCTGTCTCTATCTGTCATCTCACAATTGATAAAAACAAGTTCTAGGGACTTCCCTAGCAGTCCAGTGGTTAAGACTTCACCTTCCCTAAGATGTGTGAGTTTGATCCCTGGTTGGGGAGCTAACATCCCACACGCCTCGTGACTAAAAAGCCAAAACATAAAGCAGAAACATTATTGTAACAAATTCAGTAAAGATGTTAATAAAGGTCCACATTAATAAAATAAAGTTCAAGGCACCATCAAAACAGCCTCATCTTCCTGCCTTTCCTTAAACCCAAAGCTCACTGATACCTGTGCCTTCTGCACCACAGTAAGGCACCAAACATTCACAAGACATGCAGTGAGTTCACTCTTCTGAGCCTAGGCTTCCTTATTTGCAAAGAGTTGTGAAAAGATCTAAGGGAGAACATGAGAGAATGCCTGGGACAGAGGAGGCCTAGGTTTAGGTGGCCTTGTGGTTCTTGTTCTGTTCAGCCACTAAGTCGTTGTCAAACTCTTTGTGACTCCAGGAACTGTAGCACACCAGGCTTCCTGTCCTTCACTATCTCCTGCAGTCTGCTGAAATTCACGTCCATTGAGTCAGTAATGCCAGCCAATAATCTCATCCTCTGTTGCCCCTTCTCCTCCTGTCCTCAAACTTTCCCAGCATCAGGGTCTTTTTCAGTGAGTCAGCTCTTCATATCAGGTGGCCAAAGTATTGGAGTTTCAGCTTCAGCATCAATCCTTCCAATGAATATTCAGAGTTGATTTCCTTTAGGATTGACTGGTTTGATNCCTCAAACTTTCCCAGCATCAGGGTCTTTTTCAGTGAGTCAGCTCTTCATATCAGGTGGCCAAAGTATTGGAGTTTCAGCTTCAGCATCAATCCTTCCAATGAATATTCAGAGTTGATTTCCTTTAGGATTGACTGGTTTGATCTTGCTGTCTAGGGGACTCATAAGAGTCTTCTCCAGCACCACAGTTCAAAAACATCAATTCTTCAGCGCTCAACCTTCTTTACGGTCCAGCTCTCACATCCATACATGAGTACTGTTGGCAAAGTGATGTCTCTGATTTTTAATACACTCTCTAGGTTTGTCATAGATTATATCCCCAAGGAGAAAGTGTTTTCTTAATTTGGAGTCTGCAGTCACTAGCCACAGTGATTTTGGAGCCCAAGAAAATAAAATTTGTCACTGTTTCCATTTTTCCCCCATCTATTTCCCATGAAGTGATGGGACTGGGTGCCATATCTTCATTTTTTGAATCTTGAGATTTAAGCCAGCCTTTTCACTTTCCTCTTTCACTTTCATCAAGAGGCTCTTTATTTCCTCATCACTTTCTGCCATAAGAATGATATCATCTGCATATCTGAGGTTGTTGATATTTCTCCTAGCACCAGGGGAAAGGCCTTGTGGTAGAGTCAAATAAAATCGTGAACTCCATGTGTAAATCAGTAATTTGATGGGTCTTGAATTTATGAATGAATGAATGAATCTGTTGTTTTCCTGGTTCCTGTGAAAAAATACCTTCCAGTTAAGTTTTTTCTTCTGCTTCAGTTTTTGAATTCTGGTTTCATGCATTCAATTCAAAGGACTAAGATAATAAGTACACTGCCAATTACTCAGTTCATCCAACAGCTTATATGGTAATGATTCATTATTTCATTCAGCTGAAAATAAGTGCAGAAGTATACAAAATTGACCTAGCAGGTGAAAGGGTAGAAGGAATTACTAGTAAAGCTTGCCACTTACATACACCACAGCCTCTTTCCTTGTCTTTCTTTCCTATGGTGTTACTCTTACATAAGTGGTTATTACCACATGAAACACATTGAGATTATTTCAATTAATTATGTTTGCTACATTGTTTCAAAAGATTATTCTACCATTTGCTAGCAATTAAACAGGCTTTTATGTTAAGTATGCCGCTTGAGGGTATGTTGAATAGGACTGCAGATACAGTAATTGGAATTAAACTTCCACTTGGAAGAAGTCTGTCCTTTGAAAGTTAAGTATCTTTGAGGTGGTGATTTAAAAGAGTTTGAAAAGCATGAATAATAACATGAAATATTTACTAGGATGACCAGAGACTTCTAAAGCTTCAAACTCTTCTCCTTCTTAGAATAAAAGAACATTTTCCACCTTGCAAGCATAGTCTTACCAAGGAGAATCAGAGGGGTTAATGATAGGTATTTTCTGCCAACAAAGGCTTACTGAGGGCACACACTGGATTGTGGTATTGTGTTGGTTCTATAGAAGATACAAGGTGGTGTCTCCAGTGAGGAGGAGATATTTAGACACTTAGCATGTGTCAAAATGGGGACATGGGCCAATTGGAACACACACACAGGCCTTATCACTGAAGCAGGTTTCTAGAGACCTACCTCTGGGCAAGGATTAAGTCTGGGTTAGCTGGATGCTGGGGAGACCCACACATAGCATATCTCCATTATCATTCGATTCAAAATATAATTTTAAGAGTAATTTCCTCTTGACCTATGAATTATTTAGAGATGAGTTGTTTAATTTCTAGGCAGCAGGGGATTTTCTACTGATTCTTAGCTTAATTCCATTGTGGTCAGATAATATACTCTGAATTATTTAAATAATTTTAATCTTATGAGATTTGTTGAGGCTTCTTTATGGGGCATTGTATGGTCAATCTTGGTAAATGATCCCATCCACTTGAAAAAGAACTGTGAATTCTGTTGTTTGGTTCAATGTTTTCTGTATATCAATTGGATCTTGTATTGGTTGTTCCATACAGACCTATTTTCTTCCCAGGTTTTATCTTCTCATGTTATTCATTACTGAGTTTGTCAAATTGTCCACATTGGTTATGTGTTGATCTTCTTTTTTCTAGTTCAGGCTATTGTGGATTCATATATTCAGAGATTATTGGGTACCTGCATATTTAGGTTTGTGATAACTTTTAGCTTGATTAATCCCTTTAACATTATGAAATGTCTTGATTTTTAGTGGTGCTAGTTGCCTTACAGTTTACTTTACATAATGTTATGGTTAGTATTTCCTTATTATGTTTACTTTCAATTTCTATGAGCCCTCATGTTTAAAGCATATTTCTCTTCTAAGTAGCATATAAACTTTTTTTCTAGTTTGATGATCATTATCTTCACCTTACTTGAGACATGGAGTCCATTTATATATTGCACAGTGACTAATACAATTGGATTATATCTGCCATCCTACAACTTACAATTGGACTTGATTAATATTCCTTGTTTCTGCTTTCTTGTGTTACTCAGGATTAGTCAAATATTTTATTAGTTCTTCCTTCTTTCTCCCTAAAATTTTGTTATCTAATAAATAATGAATGATACAGCAAATAAAGACTCTTGGAATAATACTTAGAGGGAAATTTCTGGCCTTAAATACGTATACTGGAAGAAAAGAAAGGTTGAAATGTGAAAGATCTAAATTTCTGTCTGAAAAAGATTTAGAAAAGAAGATTAAATCAAAGCCAAAAAGAAAGTAGAAGAAAGGAAGTTTTTTAAAATAAGTGCTAAAATGACTCAGTTCAGTTCAGTTCAGTCACTCAGTCGTGTCCTGGTGATGCCATCCAACCATCTTGTCCTCTGTCATTCCCGTCTTCTCCTGCCCTCAATCTTTTCCAGCATCAGGGTCTTCTTCCAATGAATCAGCTCTTCACATCAGGTGGCCAAAGTTTG
Source organism: Oreotragus oreotragus (assembly GCA_006410675.1). Lineage (NCBI taxonomy): Eukaryota > Metazoa > Chordata > Mammalia > Artiodactyla > Bovidae > Oreotragus > Oreotragus oreotragus. Next base: position 111,585 of record SJYX01007988.1, on the reverse strand, counting down.
ACTGTAATTTTTAGTAATTAGGTTTAAGAAGTGAGTATGTTAGATGAATATGAGATAAAAATACCTTTAATTTTCCAATAAAAGATTAATGATCCTTTTCTTTTATGTATTTATTAATAGATAGATTGATTTTTCATTTGTTTTTCCAGTTAAATAGAATAGCATGGGTATTCCCAGATGACTAGCTTGTTTTGAGACAAAGAGAAGGACAAAAAAGGCTGTGTGAAACTATTTGAAAATAATTAATTACCAAAGAATAAAGAATGCCTAAAAATAATACAAAACCATATAATCATAGGATAAATACATATAAACCAGGAGTGACAAATATGAACAAAGTATAAGAAATAGAAACATAAATAGCCATAAATATGTTTCCTATATTAAATAGTATTTAGGAAATTGAAAGACAAAATTTTATGAAATATTATATAAATTTTTCAGCTTGGCAGTTTTTTAAAAATTTGTGAAAATACCAAGTGATGGTAAGAGAAGGTGGAGGAAAGTTTATTGTAAAATTTATTATAAAATTAAAAGCCAAATATAATAAAACAATCAAATAAATAAACAGAGCTACCTATTAACGTTGCTGCATCTCAAAAAGCATAATGATGAGGAAAATAGGAACATATGGAAAAATATAAGCCCTTAAGCATACAAAATAACAACAAGTATTATTTACAAATGCTTGCATGCATGGTAAAGTATGTAATATCCCCCAAAAAGGGTTAATATCAAACTTAGGGAAGTCGTTATATTAATATGTAGAGATAATGACATAAATCACAGCAAGATCCTCTATGACCCAGCTCCCAAAGCAATGAAAATAAAAACAAAAATAAACAAATGTGTCCTAATTAAACTTAAAAGCTGTGGCACAATGAAGGGAACTATAAGCAAGGTGAAAAGGCAGCCTTCAGAATGGGAGAAAATAATAGCAAATGAAACAGTTGACAAAGAATTAATCTCCAAAGTATACAAGCAGCTCAGGCAGCTCAATACCAGAAAAATAAACAACCCAATAAAAAAGTGGCAAAAAAGTAAACAGACATTTCTCCAAAGAAGATACACAGATGTCTAATAAACACATGAAAAGATACTGAACATCTCTCATTATTAGAGAAATGCAAATCAAAGAACTACAATGAAAGATCGTCTCATGCTGGTCAGAATGTCCGTCATCAAAATGTCTACAAACAATAAATGCTGGAGAGGGTGTTGAGAAAAGGGAACTCTCTTACACTGTTGGTGGGAATGCAAACTGTTACAACCACTATGGAGAACAGTGAGAAAGGAACAGAACTGCCATGTGACCTAGCAATCGCACTGCTGGCACTGTTTATAATAGCTAAGACATGGAAGCAACCTAGATGTCCATCGGCAGAGGAATGAATAAGGAAGGTGTGATACATACACACAATGGAATATTACTCAGCTACAAAAAGGAACACATTTTAGTCAGTTCAAGAGGTCTGCCTTGGTGGCTCAGAGGTTAAAGCATCTGCTCGCAATGCAGGAGACCTGGGTTTGATCCCTGGGTCCACATCTCCTGGAGAAGAAAATGGCAACCCACTCCAGTATTCTTGCCTGGAGAATCCCATGGATGGAGGAGCCTGGTGGGCTACAGTCCACGAGGTCAAATCTTCCCTGGTGGCTCAGATGGTAAATCATGTGTTTACAATGCCTATCATGTGGGAGACCTGGGTTCAATCCCTGGGTGGGGAAGATCTCCTGGAGAAGGAAATGGCACCCTACTCCAGTATTCTTGCCTGGAAAATCCCATGGATGGTGGAGCCTGGTAGGGGTTGCAAAGAGTCAGACACGACTGAGCAACTTCACTTCACTTCAGTCAGTTCTAATGAGTGGATGAAACTGGAGCTTATTATACAGAGTGAAGTAATTCTGAAAGAGAAACGCAAATGCTGCATATGAACACATATATATGGAATTTAGAAAGATGGTAACAATGGTCCTATATGCAAGGTGGCAAAAGAGACACAGATGTAAAGAACAGACTCTTGGACTCTGTGGGAGAAAGTGAGGGTGGGATGATTTGAGAGAGTAGCATTTAAATATGTATATTACCATATATAGAATAGATGACCAGTGCAACCTCAATGCATCAAGTAGGGAACTCAAAGTCGGTGCTCTGGGACAACCCAGAGGGATGGGTTAGGGAAGGAGGTGTGAGGAGTATTCAGGATGGGGAGAAACATGTACATCAGTGGCTAATTCATGTTGATGTATGGCAAAAATCATCACAATATTTTAAAGTAATTATTCCCCAATTAAAATATCTTTAATTAATTTAAAAAGTATTTTACAAAAGATGAATGTAATTGATTTGAGCTAAGTAAAACTTCTTATTAATGCCTCACATTTTTGAAAGATTAGAAGCAACTAATAAAAAGTTATATGTTTACAAGTAAGAATAAAAGCTGGAAATCATATATATATATATATTTCTGTATACTGAAACATTTCATTATAGAGAAGACACTAGATATCATTTTGTAGGTAAAGATTTAAAATCACCCGACAGCATAATATATAACATGTTTAATCATTTCAGTGTGACATGATGTGGTAATCAGAGCAGACCAGACTTGTTCTGCACCCAAAGATAATCCTGTTCCCCCCTTGGGAAGTTAAGATCCCTTGACTTTTGCTGATAGAAGTTCTTGACTTAATGACTGTCCTCCAGCACTTGTCATGCTGCTCCAGGTAATAGATTTTGAAATCAGACTACCTGGGTTAGAAACCTGAGTCTTCCTTTTCTTAGCTGTCTATTCACTCACTTTTCCGCTTTAAGGCCTATCTTACATAGTTGCAAAATGCCGACAGTGACCAAAGTGTCTTTCTTTCTTGAATAAACTCTTGGTCAACCTCCACCCGTAACTTTTACTTTGTTTTCAGTTTTATTCAAGAATTGACTCACTCTCAAAATCAGAGAAAGATTAACTAATTCCCAGCTCCTGGTAGGGAAACTGGTTATTCTAAGTCAATGTATGGTAAGCCTTGTTATTCATTCGTAAATAAGCCAGTGACCTAAGCAGACCGAATCATACTGGAGGAAGGCTTTATTCTTAGGCTGATCTTTGAGCAAGGAGCAGGTTAGGGGAGCAGATCATCTGAACAGCAGAAAATCAACAAGTAACTTACAATCAGCTTTCCACATATTGCAGTTCTTACATATCTGTTGTTCTGTTCTGCCGATTCAACCAACCATGGACTGACTTGTACTGTGATATTTAATATTGAAAAAAAAAACCCACATGTGAGTGAACCTGTGCAGTTCCAACACATGTTCAAGGGTCAACCACATTTACTTTACTCCCTCCTTTTCTTTCTACAAGAAGTCATTTGTCTTGTTTCTATTGGTGATCACCTTGCACCACAAATGAAACTATATTGAAGTAAGATGAGGGGTTAACAAAACAGTGCAGAAGGGCAGAAAGACTGTGAGTTTTTGATGATGTAAGTCCAAACAGAACTGTAACCAAAGTCTGCCTTATCTCTAAAATTCCAATTATAGTGAGATATTAAATTTCCTTAATATTTAAACCAATTTGACTTCATGTTTTCTGTTACTTGCAAAAGAACACAATAACTGATACACTATCTCATATATTGAACTGAAAAAATAAATGAGAAAAAAAATTATAATGCACCTAGCAATGTACTCAGCACATGGCTATTTTTAGCTAGGACAGGTTGGCCCTTTTGCCTTTTTGTCAATATGTTTCTTGTGCATTTTAGGTAAACAGTTTCTACTAATTAATCTGTTCTTCATATAACCTTTGTCTTCTTCCTCAGTTTTAACTGTCAGTATACATATGTTTTATTAACGATGTTATTGACATTTACTTTGTATTTGCAATTCAGTGACAAAAATAGCCATAGACACAAAGTATTCAATATAAATTTTTATGAATAAACTTACTTTCCTTAATCCTTGCTCAACAGTAATTCTTAATGGCATTTATCCATCTAGCTTACTAAGCCTAGTCCATGGAAATGTTCTATTTATACGTATTAATAGTATCCTACATAAGAAATTTTTTTAAAGGGTCATTAATTGCATATTTACAGATCCAAAAGCTTTCACAGCTAATATTTTAACATCCAAACTTTGAATCTTTGTGCAAGTTCTTTGATTTTGATATACACTAAAATTTATCCTCAGACCATAGCTTAATGAGAGGTTATTCTACCGTTGTTAAGTTCTTCCCTAATTTGAGATCAAATGTAAACAGGACAATTAGAGACTCAGAAATGCCTAAGGAAGAAGAATGTCTTGAGGAAAAAAAAAAAAAAGCAAAACTAAATGTAGGCAATGTTTGGAATAGTTAATAACAATGCATTCACTGTATCAGCTATTAATGTCAATTTTTAGTAGCTACAAGACATCATTTAGAAAAGAAAAAATATGGTATATGGATCTAAAATAAAGTATCGAAAATACTATTTTAATGACAGTAAGCACAAAAACACTTAGCATGTTCACTCAAACACAAATGTTTAATCCCCCTTCACCATATACCTGTCTCTTATACACATCTAGATGTGTATAAGAGACAGGTATCAGCTATTAATGTCAATTTTTAGTAGCTACAAGACATCATTTAGAAAAGAAAAAATATGGTATATGGATCTAAAATAAAGTATCGAAAATACTATTTTAATGACAGTAAGCACAAAAACACTTAGCATGTTCACTCAAACACAAATGTTTAATCCCCCTGAATTCTTTAAATCTCTGATCTCCTTTGGGAATGAAATAACTTCAGGGCTCAATTTGTACTGGTAGCTTAATGATTAAAGATGAAAAAGTCTTTGCCTATGCATCTGATTTTTATATGCCTTGTTTTACCACAAATCCTATTAAAATAAACTCTGCTTTTAGTTGCTGTGAGTAATTGGATCCAGCACTTCACAGTTTAAAAATGTTGGCTTCCAATTTTAATCTTTGTTACTAAAAGGATGACACTAGAAATCAAGAGTGTTTTAAGTACTCTCAAAGATACAATTGTTGAAATAAAGTGTAGAAATAGTCCACTCAGTTTGTAAATTATGTCTGGCTATGTGTAAGGGAGGGCTCAAAACCATTTGTAATCGTACTTTTTTGTTTGGTATAAATAAAATGAATTTTTTGCATTTTTCTATTTAATTTTCTGTTAATAAAGTAGCAAGATATTTTTAAAGCACCCAATAAGAAATCAAATGCTGACCCTTGTGCTGTTTGTTTCAAATCCTAACAACCCAAATTAAACATAGGTCTGTATGGTTTGTGAGTGTGAGTACTTGTGTGAAAGAAATCCTTACTCTGATTTTACTTATGTTGGACACCAGGATTTGATGTTTAGAATGATTTTTTTTTTTGCCAGAATCTTTTTGAAGATCAAAATTTTTGTTTAAAATGATTGAACATATGTTCTGTAAGGAGAAATGTGAGCTGGCTCCTGTGTACCAAACTGTAGGAGATACACAGGTGTTTCTGATAGCAGATTTTGGTTCCTTCCAAAAGAGAGCAAGGGCCAGCCCCAGTGTAAGCAGGACAATTCCTTACATTCTCTCTGGTTCGTTGTCTCTTCTGCAAGTTCACATTGCCTTTGTCCCATTTAGTCTTGTCTAATTATTTCTTCCCACCTTACCTTTCTTATTATATCTTTGTTTTTATTGTTTCTCTCATTTACAGAAGTTTATAAGTAATGAATCTCTCACAATTTCTTGTTTTTAAGAACAGGACATCATCTTTTAAAAATGTTGCTTATTATGTATATCTCAAGCAGTATAGCAAAGCACAAAGAAGAAAATAAAGACACTCTGATTCCACCAAGCAGAAGTAAGCATTATTAAAATTTTTAATCATCATTAAATATTTAAACCATTGTAAAATTAACACATATCATAAGACAGATATGTTTTAATGCCTACTAAATTGATGGATGGATAGTTTAAACTACTAAAATAGTTTAGTAGTTCTTAAAGTTTAGTCTGCAATGCCCTGTATATCTTCAGAAATAATTTTAGGTAATAAAAAATGCTAAACTATTTTTATTGTAACATTGAGACAATACATGCATTTTTTACTGAATGGTCTTTTGCACTGATGATGCTAAAGCTGGGTTCTGTATAACTTGCCTCTTTATCATAAATTAAGGCAGTTTCACCAAATAGCATTTAAAGTCACTATATTCTTCATCACAATGTGCTAGTAGTTAAAAACAAATCCATCTTCACTTCAAAATATTCTTGAAGGAGGAGCATATTTGATATCTTGGTTACCTTGAAGTAAAGCTTTTGTGTCCTTATTTGTGCTGTGCACTACACTAACCCCACTTTCCATGAAATGTTCTCTTACCTTGAAGAATGATTGACAGACAAAATATGCTGAAATCTGCCTCTGTGAACTTAACTACATCCTGGTCCTTATAGATATAGCTGATGAGAATGAAGGTAAAATTAATGTAATTTATTCTTACTTTGTGTATGTAAATGTTAAGACTTATATAACTCTATGAATTCAATATTTTCCAAATGACCAACATGTGGTGTTACAAAATTTTGCATGGCTAAATAATTATTCAATGTACAAGATGGATTTTAATGGTTTTTAATGTGATAGATTATGAAAAGTTCATTGATATGATTTCATATTGCAAGTTGTTTTGTGGGAAACTTCCTTTTGTTGAGTTTTAGTGTAGTATCAAATGTAATTATTTTCCTCATTTTTCCAACTGTCCATCTATATGAGACTGGATTTATCTATTAATACTTCAGATACAAATGAAGTTTGCAACAAATTGACTGTGGAAGCTTTTTTTTTTTTTTGATCAGACCTTATGGAGAACTGTAAAAACATAAGAAAAAGCCACTCTTCCTGCTAAATATTTTTTGTTTGTAAACCATAAGTTTTTTTTTATAAAAAATACAATATATGAGATTTTAATTTTACATAAGCTAAATAGATTACATATATTAAAAATAAACATATATTTTTAAAATGTTCAGGTTTGATAAATATCTGTATATAAAAATTACATGAACAAAAGTTTTCTGATGTCCTTAATGATTTTTTAGTGGAAAGAGTTCTTGAGAAAAATTTGTTTGAGAATCATTAAAATATGTAGGTATGCTACAATGTTTTAAAAATAATCAAAGAAAGAAAAAATGAAAGAAAAAAGGAGAAGGAAGGAAAAAATGAAGAAAAAAAAGGAAAAAGTAATACTAGAAAGAGGGTAAATTTTTGTATAGTATATTTTAAGAAAATATTTAAGTGTAATATTTTTCCTTTTAACAAATTTTTAAAAANAATATGTAGGTATGCTACAATGTTTTAAAAATAATCAAAGAAAGAAAAAATGAAAGAAAAAAGGAGAAGGAAGGAAAAAATGAAGAAAAAAAAGGAAAAAGTAATACTAGAAAGAGGGTAAATTTTTGTATAGTATATTTTAAGAAAATATTTAAGTGTAATATTTTTCCTTTTAACAAATTTTTAAAAACTGAATTAAATTGAATAAATTCTCCCAATTAAAAAAGTTTCTGTATTTAAGAAGCATTCCCTAAAATTTATAAGGATTGGAAAAGAATTTGTAAAAAATGTTCAGAAGTTGAAGGAGTTTTTTGATAATTATATCAATTTTAGATAATACTGATTGATTTCTGTTAGGAAAGAAGAGAATATTAGCATTCTTCATGTCTTCCACTTACTGGACCACCAATTTTTTGGTTACTTATGATTTTATTATTTACTGACAAGGTCTAAATATTCACATGTGTCCTGAAACCACAATTCCCACAGTTATTTCACTCATGAAAGGATTTGATACTTACCAACACTGTCTCCCTATCCTTGAGCAGTTTCCTCTTTTTTTCCCCTCATTGTGTTGTCCTTAGTCGCTCAGTCAGATCTGACTGTTTGTGACTCCGTGGACTGTAGCCCACCAGGGTCCTCTGTACATGGAATTCTCCAGGAAAGAATATTGGAGTGGGTTTCCATTTCTTTCTCCAAGGAATCTTCCCAACCCAAGGATAGAACTCAGGGATCAAACCCAGGTGTCCACATTGCAGGCAGATTCTTTACACTCTGAGCCACCAGGAAAGCTCTTTTTCTCATTATCAGAACATTATTTCAAGTAGGAGTCAAAATAATGCTTAATTACTGTGGCTAAACCAGTAGTTTCTGTGCTTTTCCCTCACTTGCTTGGGATTGCTCTCTCTCTTTCACACTATAAATTCATTTGTTTTACATTGCAGCTAAATTTTCTTTTATTTGAATTTTTAAAAAGTTTTGTTTCTGCTTAATTCTCCAAACTTTATGTTATCTCTATTTATGCCTCATACCTATATTGTCTCCTTAATTATCTTAATTTTTCAAAAATATTCATAAATATTCTCTTTTACTGTCACAAAATTTTATGTCAGTAATTTGTTGTTCCTCTATATGTTTCCAATGTATATATTAATTTTATTATCCTATATCAATTTCCTCTTGTTTATGTTGCTTTACAATCTTCAATTTTATTCTAGTTGTTTAGTTTGCTTATAATGTGCTTCTTGAGTTCTTGTTATATTGAATTGTCTTAATGTTTCCACTTATATCATAAAACACTTAACAGAAATTTTCTTCTTACTAGATGTGTATAAGAGACAGCTCCAGATCANTTTTAACAGTGTAACTCTCCTTCCTTTTTATCCCCTGTTCTTCAGATTGCATAATCTCTACTGATTCATCTTCAAATTTATAGATTCTTTTTTCTGCCATCTCAAATCTACTTTAATACTTAAAAAATTTAATTTATTATACTTTCACCTCCAGAATTTGTATTTCTTTTAAAATTATTTATCTTTATTAAATTCTCTATTTGATGAAATATTGCCTTTATTTCTTTTTTTGTTGTTGTTGTGTTGTAGTACCATGTGGACTGTGGGGTCTTGACTCCCCAGAGACTGAAACCAGACTCTCAGAAGCAAAGGGGCAGAATCCCAACCACTGGACCCCCAGGGAATTCCCCTTTTTTAGTTCTTTAAGCAGTTACCTTTAGCTTAAAAAAAAAAAAAAAAAGAAAACAAAAAAAACAATAGCTCCACTTCCTACCACACTACAACCTTGTGCCAATTAGGAATTATATTTGACTGCAAACAGCAGAAACTGGTCTGCCTTGGTTTAACCAAGCAAGAGTTAGCTTTTCTCACATAACAAAAAGCCCATGGGTAGAGAGTCTCAAATTGGTAGAGTGGTCCCAGAATGTTCTCAAATTCCAGGCACCCTCTGCTTTCCAGCTCTGTCATCCTTAGTATGAAAAGTTCATTCTCGACAACTGCCTCCCACTACAAAATGGCTGCTTTATTTCCAGACTCACAGTGTCATTTGAGGTCGGAAAAAGAAAACCAGGATCATTCAGGAAGGAGCTGTTGTTTCTTTTGCGAAGGCAAAACTTTGCAGAAACCTGCAACAGCTTTTCCCTTATGTCTTACTGGTGAAACCTATGGAGAAGTGAACCCTCGCTGCAAGGCAGTCTGACAGAATTAGTATTTTGGCTGGGCTCATTGTCACTCTAAAGAACTTAGGACTCTATTAGTAAGGCAGAACCAGTGAATAGATTTTGCATAGATAACTGTACCTATGCCCACCCCAACCCCAGCTGTGAATTGTGTGCTTATACTTGCCTTTGGGATTAGAGGCGAAAGTGGAGAAAAGGAGGCTTTGTCAAGGTTGCAAGGGGCTTCTGATTAGCTGTGCACTGTGTGTGTTTTTTATTCCTTGGTGTTAGAATATCTGTGTTCCCTTTGATTGGCTAGATTATCACTTTCTCTTTCTCTCTTTTTCTAATTACTCATTTGCCAGGCGATACCATTTCCTTACAGTAACCTTCCTTGATACTTCAGAAAAGAATAGACAACTCCCCCATGCCCCTTAGACTTACCAGTGGTAAAAAATCCACCTGCCAATGCAAGAGATGCTGGTTCTATCCCTGGGTTGGGAAGATTCCCTGGAGGAGGAAATGGCAACCCGCTCCAGTATTCTTGCCTGAAAAATTCCATGGAAAGAAAAGCTTGGTGGGCTACAGTCCATGAGGTCACAAAGTGTTGGACATGACATGCTCCTTGGAGCAAGATCTTTTTTCCCTTCTTTTTGTGAAGATTTATTGCAATTATACTTATTTGTGAGAGGTGGGGGGCAGTTTTGTTAATTGTTGAATTTCTTGCTCTCTTTTTCATTAGACTATAAACTCCTCCCTTATGTGTCTAGCACAGTGCCTACAACAGAGCAGACCCTCAGTAAATATTTTTTAAATGAATTAATAATGAACGAATAAATTTCTTCCTTCACCTGCTGTTCCTCCTTTTCTTTATGCATCTTTTTTATCCTGGTCCTCCATTCTAACTTTAAACATTCTCTAAGTACTCTCATATATATTTATCCATTCATTTATATGTCTTTACTTTTTGTCTCTACATCTCTCTAGATTATTCTTCCTCTCTCTCAGATAGGTATTGTCTTTATTCACAACTCTATAAGTCTACCCTAGTTTTCTTACTCAGGTGTCTGTATCCCACATTCAGCTGTCTGCTATTTTCTGTCTGGAATGCCTCACCATCACCCTCTACCCAACAGGTTCTAAATGACCATCATCAGAAGCACATCTTAATTCTCTAGTGTCTGAAAGTGATGATACCTCCTTCTAGTTACTTAAGCTTGAAAATATGGTGTCATTTGTAGGATCATTTATTTAATGTCATTAAGTTGCATTTTCTTTATCTTGGCAAATAGCTCTAGCTATTATCTATTCTTGCTGCCACCACCCCAGTATACAATGTGCAGGGTTTGTGGGTACTGCTATATGTGAGATGACAAGATCAAAGGTGACAGGGGTCAATGGCCAAATGCTCTCCGTCAAGAATGGGGCAGATTAGAGGCTTTTGCCAGTTTATGGCAGTATACTCTTTTTTTTTTTTACTTTTAAAAATTGGAATAGAATTGCTTTACAATCAACACAAAAAACGACAGGTTGTTTCAGTTAGTCGGTATACGTACGTATATAGGGGCGGGAGAACCTGGGGGGAGGGTAAGGGGGACCGAGGTGGGTAGTGTAATATAAGAAAGTTTGTGGTATCCGACTACGAGTACTGAACACCGTGTTAGTTCAACTATTAGACCCTAATGAGAAGTCATTTTAAACTCTCTCAAATTGACGAATTTTATCCCCCTGGTACAATACTATCATCCATACCTGTTAAAAACGTAAAGACTACTTTTCTAACGTTTTACCATAATTTTTAGACGTCTTCATCTCAACGTCATCATTACGTAAAACATTTCTGTATAATTTATAAGGGTGAGTTAGTTAAAGTATTACGTCTTTAATCACCTTTAAATAATTTTAATTATCCATACTTTAAATCTTTTCAATCGTGTTAACGAAGTGTCTAATGGGGCAATTAGTTCTACCTGTAAAAAGAAAATGTCTTTTTATCACTTAGTATGCCTGTATAACTTACTTATTTACTTATACCGTCACATACATACTCCGGTCTTACTAACTAACTCTTCACTGTTTGAAACTAGGAAAGATAAGTCGTAAACGTCAGATTTTGAGATAATCAGCAACTTTTTTTCGGGGTCACAAACCTTTTCGACACTCGTTTATTTCAATAGAAAATTGTATTTTGAAAATTTCAATAAAACACTTTCCTATCAAAGATGTACCGAACTCCAACTAACCGGTACATCATACGTCTTTAAATCACTTGTGAAAGGTGCAGTGGGACCAATAAAGGATGTCTCTTACATTCCAAGAAATCCTGTAAAAAAAGACAAACCTGACTCTTCCTCATTACCGAACACTATATCAAGTAAAAAATCAAGGGACGTAAACAGTCTGACTTTAAGTAGAGACAGTGGTACAACAAGAAATCCTATACAAGAAAACTATCTATCTCTAAATCTACATATCCCGCGTCTCCGTTTCTTCGTGTCAACCATAGTTGTTGTCCAAGTGAAGTGAGAATCAAAGGGGTTAAAATATGGAAAAGGGAAAAAGTAATTCATAGGTAAACTACTACCCCTAATGTATGTCTGTCCCCTTCCTGAGAAGGGGAGAGACGACGACTCAGCGAAGTAAGCACAGGCTGAGATACGCTGGGGTATCTACCGTCGGGTGGTCCGAGGGACAGGGACCCTAAGAGGTCCGTTCTTGTGACCTCACCCAACGGTAAAGGAAGAGGTTACGATACCCTAGCTATTTCGTAAACAAAGGAAAATTTAAATAAAGTCGATTAAGACCGGGGAAATTACATAGACCGTAACTCATATAGGAATTAAGGCATGTTTAGATATTTGCTGTAGTCTTATTCCCACAGGAGGAATAATACTGGAAAAGGAGACCAGAGACCAAGATCCTTCTCCCCTTTATTGGTGGATGTATTTCATTTATTACTTTTAGAGATTCTTTTCCTCTGGACAGTTTCATGTTTTTCCCCAATAGGGTAGAATAAATATTATTTTGGTTTTCATCCATCATAATATTAGAAAGCTACTGTCATAAGGAGAAACTTGAGACTTGAGAACTGGAGCAGTGTTAAGTCAAAAATCTAAGCTTGTTTTTATGATAAAAATAGTGAGTAAAAGGCATGGAAGAGATACAAAAATATGTGCCTAATATTTTTCTTTGGATCTCATCTTTGTGGATCCCTTAAAATAAGTAGTTATAATTCAGTTCATCAACTTGACTAACATCATTCAAATTGATTGTCATTATTTAGCAATAAAACTGTTGGCAAGTTCTTCCCTTTATAGCTGGTTGGGTTGGTGTGCTTTTGCATATCTAACTAACCTTGGTACATTGATATATGTCACTGTAATAAAATAAGAAAATCAGCTCTATCAAAAGATACAGTAACAACCAATATTGGAGCTAGTAAGATATTCTGTTTGTATGGAACTCTTTCTCTCCCATTTTTATGGCAGTGGAAAATTCAATGGTAAGAGTGGATAGCAGTCAATATCATGTTTTTAATGTAATATTATATGAACCAGAACTAGAAGCAAAGTTCAAATCATGTCTTTTGTTTAATGGCCTGTATCTTATGGTTTGAAGGCAACAGATGAGTAAAGAAAATGGCTTTTAAACCTAGGAAACTCTTTTTTAGGTTATCTGCCTAGTATCCACCTTCCTCTTTCCTTTTTCCTTCCCAGACTAATTTCTCAAACATTCCAATTCTAGCCAACTGGCGTATCCCAACCCTCTGGCACAGGGATTGGTCTTGGGATGAATATGTGACCTGACAGGAGGAGACAGGTGTTGGAGGGTCAGAAGGACTCTTCCCCTCTCTTCTTGCTCTTTTTCTCCTTCCTTCCCTCTCCTGTCAGATGTGCAGGAAGTACTAAGGCATTTTCTTGCTAATGATCAACAGACTTTCAGTCACAATAAGGTTGGTTGTAAGGTGAAGTTGACACCTTAAGTGGTAGAAAGAAAGCATTCTAGATAATTTAAAACTGTCTCACTTGAAAACAGTTGCTAACACTTTATGCCTATTATTTCTTTACTATTTAAATTTTTTATCCAAATTTTGAATGCAATGCCTTTAAAATCAGTAGTAATAGCCTCTACCAACTACTGAGTTTTTTTTTTTTGTTTTTTTTTTGTTTTTTTTTTGGTATTTATTTATTTTTTTACACGAACTCCCAAACATGAACCCCCCTCCCACCTCCCACCCCTGTCTCTTATACACATCTAGATGTGTATAAGAGACAGCACTTTCCCCTTAAACCAAAGTCGTCTGCCTCAGATCCCTTTGTTTTAATGACTGAACTGTATTATCTTTCAATAATCACTGTTACACTATCTTCCAGTAATTGTGGTTTATTAGCAGGTTGATTTGGAGAGAGTTGGTGAAAGGAGCTCGGAAGCAGGTGGGGATGAAGGATAGCCTGGGATCTCTTTCACAATTAGTTTCCTTGGCTTAGTGAGGGAGCTACAGGTGAACTGTTTGGAGGCTGGGGCTGCACACTGCATACGGGTAAACTTATTCTCACAAGTTTACTGTGGATGGCTACTATTTAGTCATCCTGCTTCCAGTGACAGAGTGTGACGTCGTTGGGGCTTCAGTGCACTGGAGCTTTAAGAGTATCAGAAGGCAACATTTTAGGCTCAGGCACAAACCCTCTCAACAACAGTGACGGTGGTCTCCTCAAGTGATAGGCTTGAGATGTATGTAACTCAGGGCTAGGAAGAATGTTATGGCTGATTGCACTTGATCATCAGAATAGGAAGCATTTCCTTGGACGTTTCAAGGGGAAACCTGTGAGGTATTCTGCATTCTCAAAGGGAGACAGATTCCAGTAAAACATAGGTGATTCCTATTAACGTGACCTCATAGTTCTTATAGGCTGGAGTGGCCTGAATAACAATAGCAGCAAGAATGATGATGATTAACTTACCAAATGCTCTTGTAAGTTCTTTGTTATTGTGTTTAGTTACTAAGTTGTGTCCGATTTTTTGAGACTTTGACAATAATCTTTAAAACACTTAGATCTAGACAGCTAGGTATTACTAATGTCCTCATTGTACTGATAAAGATCTTGGAGAGAGATAATTTCCCCAAATTCACACAAATTAATCGATGCAGGTGAGATTAAATCAGATGTTTCGGATTCCCAAGCCCATATCATAGACTGCTTATTTCTTTAAAAAATCTAGTTTAAGAGCGTATCATACATTTTTGATTAGAGCCACCATGAGTATTGAAAGTGGTTGAAAGTCAGCCAGCCTGGTGTGCTAAGAACAGGAACACTCGTCTGGGAACGTGAACACAATGGAGCCTAGCTGGTGCTTTTTGTTAGCACTCACAGTTATGAGCTGCTGATTTGGGCTTCTCTAGTGTCTCAGCTGGTAAAGATTCCACCTGCAATGCAGGAGACCTGGGTTTGATCCCTGCGTTGGGAAGCTCCCCTGGAAAAGGGAAAGGCTACCCACTCCAGTATTCTGGCCTGGAAAATTCCATGGACTATGGGTTGCAAAGAGTTGGACATGACTGAGCAACTTTCACTTTTCATAGTTATACTTTAGCTGATCCCATGACCTGCTGCTGCTGCTAAGTCGCTTCAGTCGTGTCCGACTCTGTGCGACCCCATAGATGGCAGCCCACCAGGCTCCCTCATCCCTGGGATTCTCTAGGCAAGAATACTGGAGTGGGTTGCCATTTCCTTCTCCAGTGCATGAAAGTGAAAAGTCAAAGTGAAATCACTCAGTTGTGTCCGACTCTTTGCGACCCCATGGACTATAGCCTACTAGGCTCCTCCATCCATGGGATTTTCCAGGCAAGAGTACTGGAGTGGGGTGCCATTGCCTTCTCCACCCATGACCTGCAAAAACTGCTAATCATTTAGGAACAAGTGAAATTAATTACCCTCTAAATGCAGATTAAGTCAAAAGTGCTTTGAATCAAGGGATTTTGATTGTTTTACACTAGAAAGGCCAGCATGGATCAGAGATTTCAAGTTATAGTCACAGACTTGTGTTGATCTCAGATATTAAAAAAATGGTTCTCTAATCCTGCCAGAGGACACCTCAATGTAAGATTTATGTCTTGTTAGGAATATGAATGGATTCCATCTAACTATGAAGGAGAAGAATGTTGAAAAATTGAGAGTCATATAAATATAAGCACTGAGAATGATAATGGGGCAAAGGGATTCAATGACTGTTATTAGAATATTAAGTTATAATATACCTAGCACACCACACTGTATCATCTATTTCCAGGATACATGGGCCTGCCTGATTTACCAGTTTCAGAAATTCTTTCATCATGGGTGCACAGTCCAATTGATTCCTCAACACAGACCAGGCCCAGCATTCTGGAACTCAGCATGAGGTCACATATACCTAACTGTTTTTCTCTAACCTTAAGATCTAGTTACTGTTTAAAGTCTTTCCTTATTCCTGTGCCTTAGTCCTGCTCTGTCTGCTCTGGTCTCCAAATGCTGACGTTTCCTTCTGTGGTGAAATCCTGGCTTGATAATTTTTCCAGGACTGCAGTTTCTTTTTCTGCATACCTTAAATTTGTTCCAAAACCCCAACCTGATGACTGAGGAATCATTCAAGGTCCTCTCTTGCTGACCATCTTCCTGTTCCACATCTGTGACCAGCTTCAGCTCTTGAACGTTGTCATCCATGTGCATGAAGGGACTGCTTGCTATTGCAGGGCTTCTCAAACCTCATTTCATCCATCTTATTAGAACTGATTCAAATGTATTCTTTTTAATGGCTGAGTAATACTCCATTTTTAATATGTGCTGATTGTGCTAGATGATTTATGTGCCTTAGGTCATTTAACCTGCAAAGTCGCATTATGATTTAAAAACCACCATCTCCATGTACAGATGAGGAAACTGAAGCATCAAAAGTTTAAGTTGCTTGCATGAGATATGCAGCTAGCAAGTGGTAGAGGCAGAATTTTGTCCCATAGGACATGGTTCTACCCCATGAAACCATCCATGGCCAGACCTTGAATTTGGAGAAGCCTGTTTGAAGGTCATTCAGGTCTCTATTCTAAATAACCTAAAAAAAAAACCCTTTGAGGACAGTTTTGCAGAGGCAACTTTTGAGCCATTAGGGGAATTAAAATCTTGGTAATGGTTGTATACTAACTGGGATGAAAAAGGCAGTGGTGTGTAGTAGGAAATGATTTGGCTTTGTGAACAGTTTATCCACTGTCTGAGGTCAGTGGACTTTCTTTGCAGCTTTGTCTTCCCAGTATCCTGAGGCATCCTACCTTTCCATCTTTGACTTTGTCATCATCAGTTGGTATGTTCTGGGAGTCCAGTTGTTGCCTTCTTAGATTAGCCTCATTCCACTATATGAGGAATGATCCTTTTTATATCTGTAGTGACCAATAACTCAACCAAGATCTCATCCGTGATCTCATTTGAGCCTTTCAACCACCCTATGAGATGGATTCTTGTACTCACTTTCTTTATGTCTTAGGTGCTTAGATAGCTTTCAGTTAATTTGCACTTCTAAATATGTTGTCTTAGAAATGATTTTTAGTTCTATTTTACAAATGTTGCTGAACTTGCAGTTAAATGGTAAGCTCTACAAAGAGAAGAATTGATTATCAGTTTTGTGTGCTTAACTTTCCTTCAATAATGCCTCCTGTTGGTACTCAGTGGTTTCTCAGAAAATAAAAAAAGATAACCCATTAATATCTGGGACTGACTTTCCAGAGGTGATTGTCAAATATTCAGAACTGTTGTCAGCTGGCTATTAAACTGTTGGTAGTTTGACATCTATGGCGGGATTATTTATACTAGGAAAATTGGCAAGGGCTACAATATCAAGGCTCCCCTCCACCTACTCTCACTCTCAGAGATCCAGTTTACCAGGACATCCCTGTTGAGAGCCTCTCCTTTGGTCCACAGACAACTGCTCTCCCTTATCCTTTGTGGATTAACTAATGGCCATGACCCAAATGTCTTCACCTGGGAAGAGGTTGAGGTGAGGACATTGCTTCAGTCTCCAGGTCTTTGCTGTCCTGAGACTCTGAGCAGAAGATGACAGCTTCTGTTCACTGTAGAAAGCCGAATAGAAAATCATCAGAGAGAACTTGGTCAGGAAGGGTGGAACAGATATCAGCAGAAGACTCCCTTCTTCCCTGTCCCAGTCTGTGTTTCTTCCCATTCATCCTTTTTTGAACTGGTGAGCTGGTCAAGCTATGCCTGTAGGGATCTCAGAGGATGCTTGGGTTGCAGGTAAAAGAATTCATGATCAAAAGTGCTGTAAAACCACAGGGATCTTTATTGTTTACTTAACAGAAAGTTTGGAAATAAGAAGCCCAGTGTTAGCTCCCTCTTTTATCAATGGCCTCAATGATTCCAGGCTATTACTTTCTCCCTCTCTGTTAACCTCAGAGTGTGAGTAAGTAGTATTTCCCCTTCTGGCTGCAAGAAAGCTTCAGTAGATCTAAACAGCAGGAAATTAGTTCACCACCCAAATCCTCAAGAATATCCTGGATTTGTGACAGGAAACCCTGGTTTCTCTCTCTCTCTCACTCTTTTTTAGGCTGCACCGCATGGCATATGGGATTTATTTCCACGACCAGGGATGGAACACATGCCCCCTGCAGTGGAAACTCAGAGCCCTAACCATGGGACTGCCAGGGATTTCCTTTTTTTTTTTTTCCTGAAGGAAAGACTCTCTAAAGTTAAATAGAGAGTTTAAGGAATAAAAGGGAAATGGCGCATCTTATAGAGTAGTGCTAAGAAAAACCCTTTATGGTAAAAATAATTTTGAGATATTCATTTCCAATTAGCAGGATACTCCAGTGATTCTATGTGATGAGAAGTTAATTAAGGAAACCAGCAAGCCAAGTCCATCGTAGACGCTGTAGGAAGAACTAAAGCAAAAACATCGCAAGAAGAAAAAGTAAAAGCCTTCAGTTCATTATAACATCGGAGGCAGTAAAATGCTATTTAAGTGGAATTGAAGACCCAAATGGCTGCAATTATGGAATATGGCAAAATTTTTCACATTAAGAAAAAAATAATACTTTTACTTTTATAGGAAGCAAAATTAAATGAAGCTGCCACAGGAGACAGGATATGTGAAGTCTTAGGAATTAGTGAGCACTGCCGCTCTAAGGGACTTGTTCTTTGTCTCCCATTGCTAACAGAGTACTTGAAACACCATCTAAGACAAGAAATGATGCAGATAATGGAACCGAGGCACGCGGTGGGAGTGTTGGGGTTGGGGACTGGCCGTGGTGGAAGGAGCCCATGCCGGTTATCGGAACTGAGGTAGATGGGCTGCAGATGGAGTGGAGAGGTTACTAATGTTTGGACCTGTATTTTCCTCATTTGATGCAGTGGGAACAGAATTGGCCCCAGCTGTGAGCTCAGTCGCTCAGTCGTATCTGACTTTTTGTGACGCTATGGACTGTAGCCCACCAGGTGCCTCTGTCCCTGGGATTTTCCAGGCAAGAATACTGGAGTGGGTTGCCATTTCCTCCTCCAGGGGATCTTCTTGACCCAGGGATTGAACCCAAGTTTCCTGCATCTCCTGAATTAGCAGGCAGATNAGGCAAGAATACTGGAGTGGGTTGCCATTTCCTCCTCCAGGGGATCTTCTTGACCCAGGGATTGAACCCAAGTTTCCTGCATCTCCTGAATTAGCAGGCAGATTCTTTACCACTGTGCCACCTGGGAAGACTTGAATTGGCCCCAGAAACTGGTGAAATGACCCAGAAGATTGAGACCCCACAGGGCTGGATCCCTGGACCCTTGTTCCCTTGTAGGACCAGCTTTCTGGCTCAATTTCTTTGACACCAAATATTTACCTCTCTTTCCATACTACTGAATGAAATTAAGTAATTAAGTAATTAAGTAATAAAATAGTAAATATGGATTCACAGGTGACTGATACTTGTCTTGACTAGCTTGATTAGCTATTTTATAATCCTTTTGTGAAGCTGGATTATCCACAGTATTTATTCCAGTTTCATTGTCCACTTAAAATGCATAGGGAAGGGATCCCGTGCCATGATACAAGCTACAGAAAATACTGTTACACAGAATGTAGGATATTAAGAAAGGCTTGTAATCCATAAGATTTTTATTTTTAAAAATAATGCTGTGTGAGTACATATGGTACAAAACTTAAAAAAAAAATTTCCCTTTAGTGCATCAGAATGCACTTCAAGCATTGAGCATTAAAATCTATCTTCATATAAAACACGATTATCATTCCTTAGAACACAATAGATTTGGGGTTTTTATCTGTAGGAGAAATCCTCACAGGCTTCAGAGACAGATTAAGGAGGAAGACAAGAATATAAATGCAAGTAGTTTAATGAATATATCGTTGCTCTTGTTTAGTCATTAAATTGTGTCCAGCTCTTTGTGACCCCATGGACTGTAGCCCCAGGCTCCTCTGTCCATGGGATCTCCCAGCCAAGAATACTGGAGTGGGTTGGCAATTCTTTCTCCAGGGGATCTTCCTGAACCAGGGATCGAAACTGCATCTCCTACATTGGCAGGAGGATTCTTTACCACTGAGCCAAACAAATGTAATATAGAATCACAACTCCATTCATCCTAAGTGAGATGTACAAATCTAGTAAAATTGGAAGCCTCATGTTTTGTGAAGGATAGCAGCTTCCTTCCACAAATTTTAACTTATGCAGTTAATTAAACCTCAAGTCACATTTGAGTTTTCATATTAAATGAATATGTTCAAGTTGGTACTGTGACTTAATTTTACTAAATGTTAAATCTTTTCCTTTCTGGGGCAGCATCACCTTTTCACAAAGAATGTGTGAAAGGCCGAGTCTGCAGTATTTCATAAACATTGTCGTGGGTTTAAGGTTGTGCTGTTTTGTATTCCATGAATTTGCTGCTGAGGTTCATAGAATCTGACACTCGAAGGAACTGTCTCTTAAATATTACCTCTGACTGAATAATACATTCACTTTTTTTTAAAAAAGAAGAAATATGTGAGAAAATGAAATAGTATCTAGGACAATAAGTAAAATTCAAGGACAATAATAAATAATAATCAATGAGATCATAATCTCTTTGAGTTCAGGATCCTCCCCATCTTCCTTCTCCTCTGCATCTTTCTTGTTCTCTTCCTTTAATTACATCATATACAGCAAAGTGACATTGAACATCATAGCAACTCAGAAAAGTAGCTTTTGAATAATGAGTGGACACATAAATATTATTATCCCTCCCCAAATCTGGTTTGCCCTGTTGGATGTACTTAGTGATTGATAAGTGTTTGTTAAATAAAGTTTTTGAATTAGAAACTTTTTTTCTTGTAGGGTGTTCAGTCATAACTTTGAAGCTTGTACTGTTCTGAGCAAGAAGCTATTAAAATGCTGTAGAGTAAAGGTTTCGATGGGTCCACTTTAATAAATAGGAGAATCATTTAGAATTAACACAAGGTTATGCAAATAAATACTGGGAATAAGATTGAAATTAATTTGTTCACCCAAGTAGATGGTTTTCTTCCTACTATTTTGTATGTGGTTTTTAAATGTACTGACTTTTATATACTGACTTCCCAACATATAGCCATTTTTTACTACTTTTCTGATTTTGAGACATTCTTGCTTACCACCTGTACAGTTATTACTGCATATTTTCTTTAAATTGACTCACTTTGCGATCTAAATTTATTTAAAGAGAAAACTTTATATTAGTACTGTGAATAGAAACCAGTATCCTCTGCTGAAAACAGAAGGCAACTATAAAAATAAATATAATGTGATGAAAATGACGTTATTAAATTTTAGACAGCTTCTGTTGCCTGGAGAAAGACTGAGCCTAGTTTAAATTTTCTTAAAAAGATGAGAATTTGTAGAACTTTAGAGAAGAGTTAAAGACATGCCAACACTGAACTGAGTCTCTGGCCATGTTATAAGGGTTGAAAAAGAATCCAGAGAAGAGTAACTTCTCTCTATACTCAGGCAAACATAAACTTCAACCAAGAAAAAAATAATCCAGGTTTTTTTCATAATCCCAAACTAGCTAACAGTCGGATAGACTGAGCGACTTAACTTTCACTTTTCTCTTGCATGCATTGGAGAAGGAAATGGCAACCCACTCCAGTATTCTTGCCTGGAGAATCCCAGGAATGGGGGAGCCTGGTGGGCTGCCGTCTATGGGGTCACACAGAGTCGGACACGACTGAAGTGACTTAGCAGCAGCAGTAGCAGTGGGGCTATAACTTGTGAAATTTTAGGGCTATGTAATTTTTGTGATAAAGTAAAAACATTCTCTTCATCCTAAACCTTGTTGAAAACATTTGATTGAACACATACACAGTTAAGAATATAATTTAGAGTGAAGCATCCATCTTCCTTCCGTGGACTTATTTCTTACCCTATGGGTCATATAAGCAATGTTTGGGCATTCTACAAAGGCACTATATGCTGAGTCAGGTTTATGCTTTTTATATCATTAATATTTCATAGTGAATATCATTCTAGATATTGTTCATGAAGTTAAGATACATACATTGTTGTTCGGTCACTAAGTTGTGTCCAAGTCTTTGCAACCACATGGACAGCAGCGTTCCAGGCTTCCCTGTCCTTCACCATCTTCTAAAGTTTGCTCAAATTCATATCCATTGAGTCAGTGATGCCATCCAAGCATCTCATTCTTTGTCTCATTCCCCTTCTTCTCCTGCCCTCAG
Source organism: Oreotragus oreotragus (assembly GCA_006410675.1). Classification (NCBI taxonomy): domain Eukaryota; kingdom Metazoa; phylum Chordata; class Mammalia; order Artiodactyla; family Bovidae; genus Oreotragus; species Oreotragus oreotragus. The sequence goes on along the minus strand of SJYX01007988.1, from coordinate 89,383 downwards.
TCTTTCCCAGCATCAGGGTCTTTTACAATGAGTCAGTTCTTCACATCAGGTGGCCAAAGTATTGGAGCTTCAGCTTCAGTATCAGTCCTTCCAATGAATATTCAGGGTTGATTTCCCTTAGAATTGACTGTTTTGATCACCTTGCAGTCCAAGGGACTCTCAAGAGTCTTCTCCAGCACCATAATTTGAAATAATCAATTTGTTGCTGCTCAGCCTTCTTTATGGTCCAACTCTCACATGAGTACATGACTACATGAAAACCATAGCTTTGACTCTATGGACATTTGTCAGCAAGGTGATATATCTGCTTTGTAATAGCCTATCTAGTTTGTCATGGCTTTCCTTTCAAGGTACAAGCATCTTTTAATTTCAGGACTGTATTCACTGTCTGCAGTGATTTTCGAGCCCAAGAAAATAAAATCTGCCACTGTTTCCACTTTCCCCCTATCTATTTGCCATGAAGTAATGAGACTGGATGCCATGATCTTCATTTTCTGAATGTTGAGGTTTAAGCCAGCTTTTTCACTCTCCTCTTTCACTTTCATCAACAGGTGTTTTAGTTCCTCTTCATCTTCTGCCATAAGGGTGGTATCATCTGCATATCTGAGGTCACTGGTATTTCTCCTGGCAATCTTGATTCCCACTCATGCTTCATCCAGCTTGGCATTTTGCATGATGTACTCTGCATAGAAGTTAGATAAGCAGGGTGGCAGTATACAGCCTTGATGTCCTCCTTCCCCAAATTTGAACCAGTCCATTTTTCCATGTTCAATTCTGTTGCTTCTTGACCTGCACACAGATTTTGCAAAAGGCAGGTAGGATGGTCTGGTATTCCCATCTCATTAAGAATTTTCCACAGTTTGTTGTGATCCACATTCTCATAGGGTTTAGTGTAGTCAGTGAAGCAGAAGTAGATATTTTCCTAGAATTCCCATGCCTTTTCTATGATCCAGTGGATGCTGGCAATTTGATCTCTGGTTCCTCTGCCTTTTCTAAATTCAGCTTGTGCATCTGGAAATTCGTGGTTCACATACTGTTGAAGACTAGCTTGAAGAATTTTGAGCATTACCTTGCTAGCATGTGAAATGAGTTCAATTGTACAACAGTTTGAACATTCTTTGGCATTGCCCTTCTTTGGGGTTGGAATGAAAACTGATGTTTTCCAATTCTGAGGTGACTGCTGAGTTTTCCAAGTTTGCTGGCACATTGAGTGCAGCACTTTCACAGCATCATCTTTTAGGATTTGAAATAGCTCAACTGGAATTTCATCACCTCCATAGCATAGTAATGTTTCTAAGGCCCAGCAACTTCACACTCCAGGATGTTTGGCTCTAGTTGAGTGACCGCACCATCATGGTTATACAGGTCATTAAGCTTTTTTGTATAACTCTTCTATGTACTCTTGCCACCTCTTCTTAATCTCTTCTGCTTCTGTTAGGTCCATACCATTTCTGTCCTTAATTGTGCCCATCTTTGCATGAAATGTTCCCTTAGTATCTCCAGTTTTCTTGAAGAGATCTCTAATCTTTCCCATCCTATTGTTTTCCTGTATTATTTTGAGTTGTAAGGCCTTCTTATCTCTCCTTGCTATTCTTTGGAACTCTGCGTGCAGATGAGTATATTTTCCCCTTTCTCCTTTGTCTTTTTCTTCTCTTCTTTTCTCAACTATTTGTAAGGCCCCCTGAGACAACCATTTTGCCTTCTCTCGTTTCTTTTTCCTTGGGATGGTTTTGGTCACCACCTCTTGGATAATGTTGCAAACTTTTCAGGCACTCTGTCTACCAGATCTAATCCCTTGAATGTATTTGTCACCTTCACTGTATTATAAGTGGTTTGATTTAGGTCATACCTGAATGGTCTAGTGTTTTCCCCTAGTTTCTTCGATTTAAGCCTGAACTTTGCCATAAAGAGCTCATGATCTGAGCCACAGTCAGCTCCAGGTCTCATTTTTGTTGACTCTAGAGGTTTCCATCTTGGGCTGCAAATAATATAATCAGTCTGATTTAGGTATTGACTTTCTGGTGGTGTCCATGTATAGAGTCATCTCTTGTGTTGTTGGAAGAGAGTATTTGCTATGACCAGTGTGTTCTCTTAGCAGAATTCTGAAACAAGGCAAAGGCTAGCAGAGTTTTCCCAAGATACATACATGTGTCAATTTTATTAATACTTTCAGTTCAGTTCAGTTCAGTTCAGTCGCTTAGTCGTGTCCGACTCTTTGCGACCCCATGAATCGCAGCACGTCAGGCCTCCCTATCCATCACCATCTCCCGGAGTTCACTCAGACTCACGTCCATCAAGTCCGTAATGCCATCCAGCCATCTCATCCTCGGTCGTCCCCTTCTCCTCCTGCCCCCAATCCCTCCCAGCATCAGAGTCTTTTCCAATGAGTCATCTCTTCGCATGAGGTGGTCAAAGGACTGGAATTTCAGCTTTAGCATCATTCCTTCCAAAGAAATCCCAGGGTTGATCTCCTTCAGAATGGACTGGTTGGATCTCCTTGCAGTCCAAGGGACTCTCAAGAGTCTTCTCCAACACCACAGTTCAAAAGCATCAATTCTTCGTGTCTCATGAAACTGACCCAACAGAAAATAAGCCTAGATGATCAAAATTCCTAATTAATGTAGTGATAGATAATGAGTTTGAGAATGTAAGTTTTGAAATACTTCATTCTTTAGCAATTTTTTTTGGGCTGGTTATCTCAACATTGATAAAGATCATTATTTCAAGTCATACCTGAAACATGATCAGATTAACCCTCTTGATTGAAAGAATTGATTTTCTAGCAGGTAAAATAACACTCTATCAATTCGGTCAGCCCCCCAGTGGTCAGTCACTTTAATCAAAAGTCAAAATGATTTTTTGCAGGGATGGGAAAGCAAACTTGTAAGTTCTGCATCATTGGTTTCCCCTGTCAATTCAGGAAAAGCTATGTGGCTCAAAATTCAGCCTGGCAGATTTACACAAAGAAGAAGGCAAATGAAAGATAGGCTTTAGAAATTTAAGCTGTGATGGTGACTTGTGTTATGTAACATTTTCTAATGATTTTCATAAGTAATTTATTCCACTGATATAGGTATGAATATACTGGAAATACTGAAAAATCAAAACAGGTGATTTTTAACTGCTTTCCCTGGATAAGCAGTGGATATATCCTTTATTTATGCTATACAGAAGGCAGCTTAAAAATATATGGAAAACGCTTTCATGACCAATGCTTGATGCTTTAGAATAATTGGGAACAGAGGCTGTTTTTAAAGTGGCCCTAGAATTTTTGAATTTTGTTTTTGTAATGATTTAAAATTAACAAATGTAAACTAAATCAAGCAGTAGTGCTTTTACAAGCAAAAACACAGTTCAGTGAATGTTTTACTTTTAGTAGTTAATCTGAACAAACACTGAGAGATTAGATTTCAACATAAAATGTAAATATTCTTAAATAATTTAGAGAACAGTGCATACTTTTCACAAATATATCATGGATAATTTAGTACCTACGTCTTGAGTGTGAGGAAGAATTTTAATAGTGCAATATTTACAAAGATAAATGTGCTTTAAAATGTGGACAGTTGAAATTTCAGCCCATATTTCTTTTTCTTCTTCCAGTTTTTTTTTTTTTTTTGATCCAAGTTTTTCTGAGATTTTCTATAAGAATGCTTCTTTGAGTCAATCAGAGGCAAGATGGTGCAGGATGGGAGTTACATTTTAATGGTGAAGACATCTCATAAACATTGGTAGGTGTTATGAAGAAAAGAAAGCAGAAAAAAGGAACATAGAATGACTGTAAAATATCACGGCTTTCCATAGTCTGGTCAGACAAGACCTCATTGCAACAGTGATGTTGGAGAGGATATCTGAGTGATTTAAGAGGATATCTGAGTGATATACAGGGTCCATTTATGAGAAGATGTTAAGGGAGAGAATTTCAGAAGACAGCATTGGAAATGTCCTGAGAGATGGAGATTTAGTATGTTTTTGAGGCAGGAATATAATGGAGTGATCAGGAAATGAGTTCCACATGGTAAGGAAAGGCCAGATTATGTGAAACCCTCTGAGTCATGACTCTTGACTCTTAAATTCCATCGAGTCAGTCAATGGTTACTATATATGGAATCTAAAAAAAAAAAAAAAACCAAACCGAAATAGTACAGATTAACCTATTTTCAGGGCAGGAATAATGATGCAGACATAGAGAATGGATATGCAGACATGGGGCGGGGGGAAGGGAAGGGTGGGATGAACTGACATGTATACACTGCTGTGTGCAAAATAGATCGCTAGTGGGAACCTGCTGCACAGCACGGGAAGCTCAGCCTGATGTCCTGTGATGGCCTAGGCGAGAGGATGGGGAAGGGAGAGATCAAAGGTGGAGGGCATATATATGTATACACATAGCTGATTCACTTTGTTGTACAGCAGAAACTAACACACATCATAAAGCAATTTTATTCCAATAAAAAGGAATTATGTGAATTAGGTTCAAAAAAAGTGTCAGTGGATGGATACCAATTACAGTTTTCAAAGGAGAATAATACAATCTAATCTATGTTTTTAAAAGCTCAGTTTGACTATTCAATGGAGAATGGAATATAGAGAGGTAAGAATGAAAACAGGGAGACCAGTTAGGAAGAAAAAAATGATGTAGTTTGGGCAAATGTGATAGCATTGGAAGTGAGAATAAATGTTGGATTTATGAAGACAAAGCCCACAGAATTTGCTGATGAGATGAATCAGGATTGAGGGAAAGGGATAGTTAAAATTATATATATACTGATCAAAATTATGAATAACAAACGGTTTCACTTTGGTCCTGGTGCTGATAACTAAGATGAACATAACTGGGGGAGGTTCAGAACCTGCAGAAGACAGAAAGAGTTTTTCTTTGGGCATTAGTATAAGAGTCTGTTAGACCACCTAGTGGAGATGTTGAATAGGAAGCAGCAGGACACCAAGAGTTGTGAGCTTGGGGCACAGATGGAAGCCTGGAAACAGAGTACAAAGATTCGAATATGGAATATGAGGCCCATATAATATCTGTGTGATCTGGGAATATTGGTAATTATATAGTATCATGGAACTAGATGAGATTATCTAGGAAGAAGTAGGTATAGAGGGAAAGAGAGCCAAGGCCTGAGCTCTTGAGAATGCTAACATCTAGGACAGGTGGAACCAGCAGTGGAAGCAGAAAAAACACCGAAGAATTGAGAGGAAAACCAGTAAAGCATCCTTTCCTGGAAGCTGAGTGAACCAAGTGTTTCAAGAACAAAGCTATTATCCATTAAAGTTAACACTTTTGAGAGGCTGAGTAATTTGGAGACAGATGTAGCAAGATAGAAGTTGTTATTGACCTTGATTTGAACAGCTCTGTGGCAGAGGTCGGAGAAGGTGATGGCCACCCCACTCCAGTACTCTTGCCTGGAAAATCCCACGGACTAAGGAGCCTGGTGGGTTGCAGTCCATGGGGTCGCTAAGAGTCAGGCACGACTGAGCGACTTTACTTTCACTTTTTTTTTTTAAAAGTTTATTTATTTTATTAGTTTTTATTAAAAAAATTTTTTTAATGTATTTATTTATTTTTTTACACGAACTCCTCACTTTCATGCACTGGAGAAGGAAATGGCAACCCACTCCAGTGTTCTTGCCTGGAGAATCCCAGGGACGGGGGAGCCTGGTGGGCTGGCTGCCACCTATGGGGTCGCACAGAGTCGGACACGACTGAAGCGACTTAGCAGCAGCAGCAGAATGGCAGAGGTGGAGGCTGAGCTTGATTGGAGTTGATTAAAGACAGAATGGGAGTAAGTGGAGATACTCTTTCCCAAAGGAGAAGCAAAGAAATGGGCAGAAGCTGGAGGGCAAATAGGGTCAAGGGAGTTTAGTTTGTTTGCTTTTCAAGATTAGAGACTTTTTATAACTGGTTTACAGGCTGATGGAAATGACCCAGTTGAGAGAGGGGAAAATGAAGAGGGAGCAGAAAAGGAGGGTAGAATTTCAGTAATAACATGTATCAATAGGGGAGAAGGAATGGAATCCAGGGCACTGGTTTAAATGGACCCAGGAGAGGTCCTCCATTGTATGGAGAAGAAAGACCAAGTGTATGGGTCATGTGAAATAAGGCTGAAAGATTCAGTGATAAGAAAATGAGGATCTTTTTTTCTGATTCCTTTGCATTTTTCAGTGAACTAGAAATCAAGGTCATCAGCCCAGAGTGAGAGGCAGAGGGAGAGTATTGAGGGCTTGAGATGAGAAGAAAAGTACATAAATTTTTGGTAGAGTAGGAAATGAACTTACAGTAAAAGCACAGAAGGATGCTGAATGGTGATGAGGTGTTTCTTGAGATTTATGGTCATCATTTATTTTTATAAAAGGGATGGTTTTCTTAAAATTGTTCCTTAAAAGTTTAAATGAGATCAGGTAACTCAAGTGTGTGTGTGTGTGTTTTTTTTTTTCCCAGCCACTTTCAGGTACTGGGGTGCAAGTGGGGAGTAGGAAGGGTTTGGTGTTGGCTAAATGAGCACAGTGAAGAAAGAAAACGAGGCATATTCAAGTTACTAAAAATAATGCCTGGCATAGTGGAAGAAAGGTTCCCAGTGAGCCAGTTGCTAAAATTCTAAGTGAAATGCCAAGGGAGGAAATGGGAAGGTAGTAGATAATTTTAAGAGACTCATTGCAAACAGAATTGTTCTTGGCAAAGTCACTTAGATCTGCTACTTACAAATATCAGATGTTTGGAGATATGTCTGGTCAAGACAGTTCACAGCCTGGCCTTAGGGGTTTGAAACAATATCATCACCATAACTGTCAATTAGCTTACAATTTTATTTTTTATTTTTAGTACTTCCACCATGCAAAGCCATGCATTATCTGAAACAAAGAGACAGCACAGCCTATGTCTTCGGGGAATTGACATTCTACCAGAGATCTAGTAGAAAAGATAATTGGATGTAGAAAATGATCCAGAATGGTTTTGTTGAGGAAGTGTATGTTCCAATGGGGAAAAAAACAGACACATTAAATTATTTCTGTGTTCTCTTAGAGTGGAATGTAAATATTTAGGGAACACAGACCTCTTTTAATCAGTAGCACAGTTGGGTCTCTATATATACGGAGTTCTCTTTCAGATACTCTAAATTAGAGACAAATATCAGGCAAAAATCACTGAGTAAAATTCTAATATATCAGATATAAGCAGATGTTCCCAAGAATTCACATACAAGAGTTGTGATCAATACAAAATGGATGATTATTTTTTCTTTCTTTCTCTTCTTCCTCCTCTTTTTTCCTATTCTTTTTTTTTTTTTGTGGGGGCGGGGTGGTAAAGATTAGGTAACAAGAAAAATGATAAAATAGTATCTTGCAAATCCGTAGTCTTTTTCCTCCCTTCCTCCTTCCTTCCTCCCATCCTTCCTTTCATAATGTTTTGCTTTTGTTAAAGTAGTATATGTTCACTATAAATAGAAGAACAATAGAGGAAGGTGCAAAGAAAAATGTGATTGCTCACCTCAAATTCTACTTCCAGAAATAGTCATTATAATTTTGGTGGTTACCATCCTAAAAATTTCTCTATGTGTGAAGGTAGAATAATAGACAGCAAGAACTGATAACTAAGTTGTTTTTCTTTACCTTTGAAGTTGGGGGAAAATTTGTAGCCAAAGGTCTTTCTTCAGGTGATCATTGCTTATCAATTTTTTCTTGGAATTGACATTGTGTGCTTTCAATATACAGATTAATCTTTTACCCTTAATTGTCAGAGAAGTTTAGTTGCACCATATCTTTGGATATTTTTCTATTGCATGTATCTACCTTTTCTGCCTCCTATCTATGTTATTTTTCTTATGATTGTGTTAGGTTTTATATTTTTTCTCTGCATTCATTTGATTTTCTCAAATGTTTCCCTTAGTAATTTATTTTATTTTATTTTAGTTTATTTTTTTATTTTTTTTTCCATTTTACTTTACAGTACTCTATTGGTTTTGGCATACATTAACATGAATCTGCCACGGGTGTACACGAACTCCCAAACATGAACCCCCCTCCCACCTCCCACCCTACATCATCCCTCCGGAACTTTATCTACTAGGTTCTTTGATCTTACTAATGTCTTTGTTATTTTATTAATTTAATTATTTACAAATGGCCATCAATTTGTTTCCAAACTTGTGCAGTCCTTTTCTGAATTGTTTAATTGAATTCATATTCAAATAATTTATTTTTTAGGTTAAAGCACTCCCAACAAATTTTAAAATTTTAAAAGAGCCACTAATAAAAAGAGATGCTATTATCACAATTGCAGTTGTTGATTGGATTCACCTAATTGGAATACTTTTTCTTAACAGTGAAAGTGGCTATAAAGTCTTTAACAGGAATTACTGAGAATGGGATGTCACACTGGACAGAGGAGCCCAGTGGGCTACAGTCCATGTGGTTGCAGAGAGTAGGACATGACTAAGTAACTAGCACACACACACATATATAAAGAAAAATCTATTGCATTCAGATGCAACTCCATGTTGTTCGGGGGTTAACTATCAGTTTGACTCATTAAGGAGTTCAGTAAGTTCAGTCACTCAGTCATGTCCAACTTTTTCACCCAGTGGACTGCAGCACTCCAGGCTTCCCTATCCATCACCAACTCTCAGAGCTTGCTCAAACTTATGTCCATCAACCCAGTGAATCCTTAACCATGAGAGGCTAGGAGGGTCTCTGGCAAGTTGTGACTGATCTTTTCCTATTGTCATCCTAGTTCTCTTCTGGAGATACATACATATATATATATATATATATATATATGAATGTATGTATGTACTTATATGAATTTATATATTATATATATATATGAATTGATGTGTGTGCATATGTATATGACAAAGGACTTGTATCCATAACTCATCATATTTTGCATTGCATGTTGACCCATGTGGGTCCATGATGCATTGGTCATTTTTAAGAGCAAAACTAGACATAATCATNTATATATATATATATATATATATATGAATGTATGTATGTACTTATATGAATTTATATATTATATATATATATGAATTGATGTGTGTGCATATGTATATGACAAAGGACTTGTATCCATAACTCATCATATTTTGCATTGCATGTTGACCCATGTGGGTCCATGATGCATTGGTCATTTTTAAGAGCAAAACTAGACATAATCATGAAATCTGTCTTTCTTTGCTCAAAGTTTAGACTTTGAAATATTGCTTCTTCAGCAATTCAGTTTCTGTGGCTTAGTTATCTGTTCTATTTAACACTACACGGTTACACCTAATATGGGTTGCTTCCAAGCTTTGCAACACTCATCCAATGCATAGGGTGTAAAATTTCCTGGCAGAGATTATCTTCCCTTTCCTCTACTGTGTAGAAGAGGTTTTATAGACTTTCCTTCTGTGAGTGAGAAGGGACTAATTCCCCATCTGGATGCCACCTATGAGTTCACACTTTTTCTCAGAAGAAATTTAAGCTGTAACAGCAAGCTCTTTCATATTCTTTTAAGCAGTCCATGTTGCCATTCTCTAAGTGTTAAGTATAAAGATTCTTTATAGATTGTTTTCCTAGGACAATGTTATTTATAGAATCCATGCCATTTGTATTTAAGCTTTGTTTAACAGAAGAAAGGTCAGCAATCAGATATATATTACTCCACACAAAAATAATCTTGTTATGTCTTCATGAGAGAGTTCACACTTTTTCTCAGAAGAAATTTAAGCTGTAACAGCAAGCTCTTTCATATTCTTTTAAGCAGTCCATGTTGCCATTCTCTAAGTGTTAAGTATAAAGATTCTTTATAGATTGTTTTCCTAGGACAATGTTATTTATAGAATCCATGCCATTTGTATTTAAGCTTTGTTTAACAGAAGAAAGGTCAGCAATCAGATATATATTACTCCACACAAAAATAATCTTGTTATGTCTTCATGAGAGACATATTTGAAGAAATTATATAGTGACTAAATTGACTTTATGTATTTTGATTATTGTCTAGCCTGTCTGTCAACTCACTCCAACCTAGTTGGAAGAATAAAATTTAAGTGTTTCTGGCAAAGCCATGAAATAGGGAACCCATGAGAGTGGTGTTTCTCAGACTGTTTGAAGGCTATCTACACTAGAATCATTAGGGAGATGTTAAAATGCATATTCTTGGACTCTGGTTTAAGGCCCATTACAGACTTCCGAAGATTTGGTTAAGATCCTGAAGTGTTTGAGAACCATAATATTAAAATTAGAATTAGAAATTGACAGTATCATCATCATTGAAAATGAAATTTATTAAGAAATTTAGGGAACAGGATGAATTTTTATCTGTGCAAAAAAAAAATATAAACCACCAATTTTGTTATGCTTTCAATGTTTTAAAATAATTTCTGGTCTATCTTGAAGGTGAATTGAGAATCAGTGGATGGTCCTTGGTAGGTAAGCAATGGAAATGACAAAAAAGCACAAAAACCATTCACAGATAAAATAGTTTACTGAAGAATATACCTTCTGGAGAGCTGGCCTTAACAAAGGTTTCCTGAGTCCTATTTCAAGTACCCACTGCCAGAGCAGCTATCTTCTTCCAGGAGGAAAATGCCTTATATTCTGGCTTCTGGCTCTTGAGCTGTTGACCTGGAATATATTCACTGCTGGTGGAAAAGAATGTGTACCTTTCTCAGCTGGGCATAAGAGAGAGCTTGCCCTTGATTTTGCTAGTGACTCAGGATTTTGTTTAATCTCAAACTGAACTTCAGTTTCAGTCGCTCAGTTATGTCCTACTCTTCGTGACTCCATGGACTGTAGCATGCCAGGCTTCCCTGTCCATCACCAACTCCAGGAGCTTGCTCAAACTCACACCCTTCGAGTTGGTGATACCGTCCAACTATCTCATCCTCTGTCCCGTTTTCCTCCTGCCTTCAGTCTTTCCCAGCTTCAGGGTCTTTTCCAGTGAGTCAGTTCTTCGCATCAGGTGACCAAAGTATTGGAGTTTCAGCTTCAGCATCAGTCCTTCCAATGAATATTCAGGGTTGATTTCTTTTATGATTGACTGGCTTGATCTCCTGCAGTCCAGGGGACTCTCAAGACTGAACTTACACTCACACTTTTGCTTACCTGTGCGTGAGCATGGCTGTGTTGTTTTGACAATCCATTTTGTCACAGCCTCAGGAAGTGGATTTCGTCATGGATGTTGGTATTTATTTCCATTTTTCACACCTTTCAGTCAGTCAGTTCAGTCGCTCAGTCGTGTCTGACTCTTTGTGACCCCATGGACTGCAGCATGCCAGGCCTCACTGTCTATCACCAGCTCCCGGAGTTTACTGAAAACTCATGTCCATTGAGTCGGTGGAGCCATCCAACCATCTCATCCTCTGTCATCCCCTTCTCCTCCCACCTTCAATCTTTCACACCTTTATTGAAGTACAATTTACACATAATAAAATGCACCCATTCTGAGTATGCTGCTGCTGCTGCTAAGTCCCTTCAGTCGTGTCCGACTCTGTGCGACCCCATAGATGGCAGCCCACCAGTCTCCGCCATCCCTGGGATTCTCCAGGCAAAACCCTGGAGTGGGTTGCCATTTCCTTCTCCAGTGCATGCAAATGAAAAGTGAAAGTGAAATTGTTCAGTCATGTCCGACTCTTCACAACCCCATGGACTGCAGCCCACCAGGATCCTCCGTCCATGGGATTTTCCATTGTCTTCTCCACCAATTCAATGGACATAAATTTGAGCAAACTCTGGAAGATAGTAAAGGACAGGGAAACCTGATATGTTGCAGAGTCCATGGGGTTGCAGCGTCTGACATGACTTAATGAACAACATATATCTGTGTGATCACCATCATGATCAATATATGGGATGATCCCATGACCCAAAAAAGTTCTCTCATGCCACCTTGCAGTCACCCCTCTCTCTCACTAGCTGCAATCCTGGGCAGACACTCATCTATTTTCTGTCATTTTAAAATAGTTTTACTTGTACTGAAATTCTTTATAAATGGAATGATATAGTATGTATGTCTTCTTTTGCTCAGCAAAATGTTTTTGAAATTAATCTGTGTAATTGCATGTAACAATAGGAAAATGGTCTATATATTTTAATGTTAAGTAGTAGTCCACTGAATGCGTGTTTCACCAGTTGTTTATCCATTCACTTATTGATGGATAGTTGGTTTGGTTTCCAGTTTTTCGGCTACTAAGAGTAAATCTGCCATGGATATTCTAGGGTAGGCATATAGTTTAATCGTTCTTTGGATTGTTGGGTCATATGACAGATGTGTGTTGAACTTTATAGCAACCTGCCAAACTGCTTTACAAAGTAATTATACCACTTTATTGTCCCAACAGCATTGCATGAGACTTGATTCAGTTTTTAAATTTTTAGCCATTCTGATGAGTTTGCAATATGTTAATATGGTTTAAATTTGCACTTTTCTTTTGACTGATGTAGTTATGCATTTTTTGATGTACTTAGTTGCCATTTGTATATCTTCTTTTACAAAACATTCAAACCTTTTGATAATTTTTTATGATAGGTTTTTGTTGTCTTATTAAGTTCTAGATACAAGTCCTTTGTCAGATACACATGCATGCACATCAATTCATATATATATATATGAATTTATAAATGCATAAATTCATATATATACACATGTGAAAGTATACGTACATTTACATACATATATGCTCTATACACACATATGTGTGTACATGTATATATACACATATATACATGGCTTCCCAAGTGGCTCAGTGGTAAAGAATCCACTTTTCAAGCAGGAGACTTGAGTTTAATTCCTGGGTTGGGAAGATTTCCTGGAGAAGGAAATGGCAACCCACTCCAGTATCCTTGCCTGGGAAATCCCATGAACAGAGGAGTCTGGTGGGCTACTGTCCATGGAGTCACCAAGAGTTGGACATAACTTAGTGACTAAACAGTAGCAGGATATATAGATACATTTATGAGTAACATTTCATCCTGGTCCCTCCCATTTTGGTGGTTAGCTTTTTATTTTCTTAATGGGATTTCTCAAGATTCGATTTTAATTTTGGTGAAATTCAATTGATTAATTCTGGATTTTTGCAAAGTTTTCTCCTTTAGGAAGATTTATAGTTTTGGTATTTATATTTAGGTCTATGATCCATTTTGGGTTAATTTGATGTATAATCTGAAGAAAGCTCAAAGTTCACTTACTCATGTGCACATCCAGATGTTCTTCACCATTCATTGGAAAGACTCCTCTCAGTAATGAATTACCTTGGCATCTTGTCAAAAATTAATTGATTGCATGTGAATCTATTTCTAGATACTCAGTTCTCCTCCATTGACTTATATATCTATATAGATCATACTAGAGCTACATATCTAATACTACACTGTCTTGATTATTGTAGCCTTAGTGTGAGTTTTCAGATCAGGTAGTATAAGTTCTTCAACTTAGTTACTCTTTTCAAAGTGATTTTGGCTGTTCTAGGTCCTTCATTTAGTCATGTATATTTTATAGTCAACTTGTTCTCTTAAAAAAAACAAAAACAAAAACAAAGTTCCTAGGATTTTCTTTTGTAAATATTTGTCTTTATTGTGGTAAAATATATAAAACATAATGTTTACTGTTTTAACCATTTTAAGGTATACAATTCAATGACATCAATTACATTCACAATGTTATGCAACTATTACCACTATTTCTGAACGTTTTCATGACCCCAAACAGAAAGTCTGCACCCATTAAGGGGCAATACTCAGTACTCTCCAGCCCTTGGTGATCTCTAATCTGCTTTCTGCCTCTATGAATTTGCCTATTCTATGCATCACACATAAATAGAATCATATATTATGTGTTCTTTTGTGACTAATTTATTTCACTTAATATTTTCAAGATTCATTCATATTGTAGCATGTATCAAATTTCATTCCAATTTATGGCTGAATAATATTCCATTATGTAAATGTGCCACATTTTGTTTATCCATTCATCTGTGGATGGGACGCTTGGATTGTTTCTAACTTTTGGCTGTTGTCAATGATGCTGCAGTGAACACTGACATTAACGTATCTGTTTTAGTAGTTGTTTTCCATTATTTTAGGTATATATCTAGGAGTGGAATTGTTGAGCTATATTGGAGAAGGAAATGGCAACCCACTCCAGTATTCTTGCCTGGAAAATCCCATGAATGGAGGAATCTGGTAGGCTACAGTCCATGGGGTCGCAAAGGGTTGGACACGACTGAGCGACTTCACTTTCTTTCTTATGGGCCTGCTAGGATTTTGATTGAGATTGTGCTGAATTTGTAGAACAATTTTGAGTGAATTGATAAACAACGTTGAGCCAGCTGACCCGTGACCATGGTCTAGCTCTGTCATGGCATGGGCTGCCATAATGAACTACCATAGACTGGATGCCTGAAAAACAGAATTCTGTTTTCCTACAGTTCTGAAGGCTGGGAAGACCAACATCAAGGTAGCAAAGTAGTTTTTATGCTGAGGCTTCTTTAGCTTGACGTAAAGGCAGCTGCCATTTTGCTGTGTGCTTGTGTGACCTCTTGTGTTGCCTGTAGAGAGAGAGAAATAAGCCCTCTCATGTTTTCCCTTCTATGATGGCTCTAATTTCAGCAAAAGAGCTTCACTCTCATTATCTCGTCTAAACCCAGTTACCTCCCAAAGGTCCCATGACCAAATACCATTACACTGTAAACTGGGGCTCCAACATATTAATTTAAATGGGAGGTATACAATTTAGTCTTCAGCAACTTCCTTCCTTAAGACTCGTTTAATTTTTCTCAGTAATATTTTGTAATTTTAAGTATCCTACTTGTGCACACATTTCGTTAAATTTTAGTATTTCATAGTTTTTTGCTGCTGCTGCTGCTGCTAAGTCGCTTCAGTCGTGTCCGACTCTGTGCGACCCCGTAGACGGCAGCCCACCAGGCTCCGCCGTCCCTGGGATTCTCCAGGCAAGAACACTGGAGTGGGTTGCCATTTCCTTCTCCCATCATAAATGTATTTTTGTTTCATTTCCAATTTTCTGTTTGTATATAGAAATATAAGTAATGATTCTTTTGCTAGTGATCTTGTATGCTACAGTTCTAGTGGCTTTTTTTTTTTAATTAAAGATTTTCTATACACTATACACCCAGTACTCAATCAGATTGACTATGAATAAAGATAGTTTTTTTTTTTTTTTTTTTCCTATCTGTGTGCCTGGTGTTTCCTCCCTCCTGCATTCCCTTTCTTGATTGTGCTGGCTAGAACCTCCTGTGTCAGGTATAGTGGCACTGATGTGGATAGACATTCACTGCCTTGTGCCCAGTCATAGGGAGAGGATATGCAATCTTTCACCATTAAATGCGATATTAGCTGCAGGAGATTTCATTTCCATTTTAATATTTGTAACTAATATGATCAGTTTATTGGCCACACAGGCTTTTTCCTTACCCAGAGTCTGTAGTCAGTGATTATGCTAGCTTCAGGCCCTTTAATTCTGTTTCAATTAGAGCAGTTCTTATTTGTCCATGTTATATATGAGCTGCTGCATAATATTTTATTTCTCTGGTTCCATGGCTAAAAATAATTTAAAAATTACTGGCATAATGTCATGCTATTGACTTTTATTGGAGTTCAAAGCAGCTAGTGAACCTCATTGATGAAAATACTGAATATTATGAAACTCAATTTTCCTTGAAAAAAGACCCATAAGATAAATTCCTAATGGAATTCAGTACCAAGGCCACACTCGGAATCAGTATATAAAAGTATTACAGCTCTGCTCTATAAAGCTGTGAGAAATTGCTTAATCAACTCTATTTCCATTTTCTTCCTAGTCTCATGGAAGCTCAGAGCTGAAGGTTGTGCATAATCACATCAGTGATGATTTTTATATCTACATCTACTTTCCTAGTACTGTGGTATGTTTTGATTTATTTCCATCTTGATCTATTTATGTCTTTTCTTGTAGGTCAATTCAAATCCTATTAGAAAGGATTTAGAAGTATAAATAATTATCTCTTTTTGAATTAATAAAAAAGCTATTTTATAAAAGGATCTACCTTTAAATATTTAATTGGAATAATATCTACCTTTAAGAATCTTAATGGAAAGCTATAAATGGAAAATCTCTAGGCTTAGGAACACTGTCTTTTATTAACCTTGCAAGATAACACTTCCAAAGAGAAGCATTTGGAATGATGATCCTGTTGAGGTGAAGCTGAAATGCTTATGACTAAAACAAGGGGAAACAAAACCCAGAGACCTGCTGTTTTCTTTAGTGATCCAAAAAGAAATGGTTGAATATTCTGAAAATATCCTACTAAATGAAATGGTAAAGATTCACCATGACTTGGGTTTCTGGGTGAGATGGTAAAAGAAAGTTGAGAGTCTATCCTTATGCTTGAGGAAGCGGTTTGTTTTTCTATGACAATAACTAGAACAAAAAAATTTAATTATAGTAATTATAGTACCACCTAATGCAATCACACACAAGTGTATTTATACATTTTAATGCTAATTGTAGATGTCTTGACCTAAAAGAGATATAGTGAAAATTATTTTACAAAAAGTTGAATTCTCTACCACCCTAAATGTGTAACTTTTATATGCAATTTTTTGGAAGGAGAAAAGACACAGCATTTACTTTAAAAATATTTGTGTGTGTTTATATTTTTGTATTAGTGTGTATATATATATATCTTTAATGTTTGAGAGCAATATTAAAGTTCTGCTAATTATATGGGTTTTTCTTATTTCTCACAATAATTAACAACAGTCCTCTAATGGCAGTTATACTTGTGTCCATTACACAGATGAGAAACTTAGCTTAGAGATGTTCAGTAATTTGCCCAAAGTCAGATAGTTAATAAAAGGCAGAATTGGGATTTAAACCATAACTGTCTTAATCAATGCCTCAGTTGAAAGGCATTTGACTGTTAACAGTGGCTTACACAAATAAAAATCTTTTCCTCATATCAAGTTTCCTGAAAGAAGCAGACTGCTTACATTGGTTTGCTTGCATAGTTCAATAATGCTATGTTGTCTTTGCTTTTACTGTTCCCAACAAGCTGGCCTTTCATTTTCACTTTTTTTTGTTTGTTTGTTTCACAGTTGCAATGCGCACAATGCAGGTTTAGACATCATATGTTCAGGACAGGAAGACCAGGCAAGTGATAGTGCCAGCTAGAACTGTGCCACATGAGAATCCTTGGCTACAAGAGACACAGGAAAAGTAACTGTTAGGGTTCCTAACCACAGAAGAAGGTGGCTAGGGCCCAAGAATGGCTCTTGGGTTTGCCCGATAAATACATCAAAATGTTGACGCTGTGAGGTTAGCACTAGTGGAATTTGATTATGGTGATGCATAAGTTTTAAAAGTGATGATTAAAAGAGGGAGAGTGAAAGAGAATATTTCACTTCTTGTAGAATCTGTAATTCAGTTTTCCATCAGAGAGCTTTGGGACACTCTGCTTTGCTAGCTCCTGTCCTCAGTTCTGCAGTACTCTATTATCTTTCTCCAACATGTAACCTGTCCAAGATGACAAGAAAAAGGGATGGGAGCCTGGACCCTGCTGTAGCTTAGAGTTTAGTTAAGAGATTATGCAGACATGCATTGTAGTAGAAAGGGGACCAACAGTATGGTGGGGGGGGTGGTGCACATTTCGTATTATAATATTACTAATATTTTGAAAAAGAGATAAGCTTGAATAATCATGTATTGTTAAAAGAATTTAAGCTGGTTACCAAGAAGCAGAGTTGTAATTTATTATTTTGTTAGCTTCTAACAATAATTAGAGTACCCCCCAAAGATAACCAAAAGGTAAAAAACCAAAACTCAAAATAAAACTTTTCAGGGATGAAAAGTTAAGAGCATTTAAGGAAATCTCGCTGAAGTGAATAGCTGTTAGTAAAGTTATACTTTGCCTTGGTTCATGAATCTAATTAGTTTCAAGTCATTTTGCTTTAAGAGCCTCAATATGATCTCTGCATTTAGGAAGGATTAATATTATAAGGGTCAATGGCCAAGTGGCCATCTTCATGTCTGGTATCTCTGGAAATTTTTATAAATGGGAAATAGTTTTAAGGTTTGAAAGAGGTTATGTGGGGTCATTTATTCAAGCACTAATATATTGATGCCTGGTCTGTAATGGGAAATGCATCCAGCCCCAGAACCATAGAAGTTATGGTTCTTATGCTCAAAAGCTTGTGGTCCAGGGAAGCTGGTCTTCTGATGTCCATTCAGCTCTTTCATTTATGGACCTGCAGCTATCCCTGTCTATACGCTAAAGCCAGTTTGACTATTTCAATAAAACTGACTGATCAAATTAGGCAAAAATGCCAAATGGACAGTTAATCAGAACACTCAAACTGCATGTTTAAGCTGACATACACCTACATATGTTCCTGGCATTCAGCAAAAAAAAAAAAAAAAAAAAAAAAAAAAGAATTGTGTCCATTGAAATTCTGCTTTATTCCCATGTTTATAAAAATTTATTATCTACTGTTGTTAAATTTGATAAAATATATGAAATTATTAACCCTATTTAAAAATATGGTTTTATCAGCAGAAAAATGATCCCTGTAAGTACACTGAGTAGAGTGCCTAGCACTAAGGGTACATAACTAACAATTTGATGAGCGAATGTTGCTGGATAAAAGTAAATAAATCACCATGTCTCTGGAGAACTTTCTTTTCTAAGAGTGAGTAGAGCTCTTCTAACAAATCCTTATACTTATAAATACACACTTTAGAAAAGTTATAGCTTGTGTTGGTTAAGTCTAGTTAAGTTCAAATTATTGTGCCTTAAGAGCTTCTATGGCAATTTTCCTGGAAATGCTTAAAGTGATACCTGAAAGCCTTCTCCTGGAGTATCTAGATCCTCTGCTAAACTGACAAGTTGTTTTGATATCCTTTGCATAAAATGACATAATGTCATTTCTTGTGCAGAGCAATGCGCTAGTTGGCAATTGTTTGCTTGCTGTGAGGTTTGGATGGTAGTGTTTTGTCAGGGGAGCTTCGTATATATTCCTTGGCTTTTAACTTCAAATGCTCAGTGCAACTGAGCTGCCATTTCTTCAGATGAGAAACTCTAGTATCGATAAGTTCGAAGCCTCTCAAATTTTGAAAGCCCTATGCCAGGAAGAAAGTGGACCATCCATTTACCTGTTTTTCTGCAGTATCATTTCCTTCAAATGCCCAGCCTATGTCCACATATTGGCTAGTTTTAGGAGTGTGCCTACTCCCGTGGGTAAAGAGAAGAAATCTATTTGTTGTTGTTGATGTTGTTTAGTCTCTAGGTCGTGTCCAACTCTTTTGTGACCCCATGGATGGTAGCCTGTGAGGCTCCTCTGTCCAGGGGATTTCCCAGGCAAGAACACTGGAGGGGGCTGCCATTTCCTTCTCCAGGGCATCTTCCAGATCCAGAGATTGGAAATGCTTCTCCTGCACTGGTAGGCAGATTCTTTACTTTACTACTGAGCCACCTGGAAAGTCCTAATCTGCTATTACAAGTGTCAGAACTTGATAAGAAAGTCATTTAACTCTGGCTGCTGGATGATTTGTAACAATGCTTTATCTGCACAGGTACGTGTTTGTGATGCAACTATGAAAAGACATATTTATTGCTCTGAAAGAACATAGTATTTAATATGCAGAAATCGTGATAGGTGCTGCCGTAGGAGAAGGCACAGAGCTAGATGGTGCAAAGCAAGAGGGCACCTGAACCAGTGTGGTGTGGGGTCAGGGAGACCTTGGGTGTCTGTGTAGAAGCAGCCACGAAATGATTTCAGATATGAAAGGAAAAATGTTATTTTTTTCACAAAATTAAAAGCTTTAATATCCTTAGTATTGAAATTATATTCTAAATATGCAAATAATTTTGAAGATGGAGAGGCAGCCTAGCAGAGCATTTAAGAGCTCAGACTCTGGAGTCAGATTGCTAGGTTCACATTGTGAATTTTCCTTGTATTAGCTCTGTGGACTTGGGCAAGATCCTTAACCTATTTATGCTGCAGTTTCTGTTTATAAATGGGGCTTATGATGGTACCTAGCTCACAAGGTTTTTAGATTTGGGAGAATAGCATTGAAATATGTATACTATCATGTAA
The DNA here is from genome assembly GCA_006410675.1 of Oreotragus oreotragus. Lineage (NCBI taxonomy): Eukaryota > Metazoa > Chordata > Mammalia > Artiodactyla > Bovidae > Oreotragus > Oreotragus oreotragus. The sequence continues at coordinate 69,304 of SJYX01007988.1, read as the reverse complement.
GAAATGAATTGCCAGTCTATGTTCAATGCAGGATGCAGGATGCTTGGGGCTGGTGTATGGGGATGATCTGGAGGGAAGATGTGGGGGGGGAG
>SJYX01007988.1:27722-52347 GCA_006410675.1 Oreotragus oreotragus | reverse complement strand
CTTTTTAATGGCTGAGTAATACTCCATTGTGTATATGTACCACAGCTTTCTTATCCATTCATCTGCTGATGGACATCTAGGCTGCTTCCATGTCCTGACTATTATAAACAGTGCTGTGATGAACATTGGGGTACATGTGTCTCTTTCATTTCTGGTTTCATTGGTGTGTATGCCCAGTAGTGGGATTGCTGGGTCATAAGGCAGTTCTATTTTCAGTGTTTTAAGGAATCTCCACACTGTTCTCCATAGTGGCTGTACTAGTTTGCATTCCCACCAACAGTGTAAGAGGGTTCCCTTTTCTCCACATCCTCTCCAGCATTTATTGCTTGTAGACTTTTGGATCACAGCCATTCTGACTGGTGTGACAGGGGCTGAAAATTCCTACTCTTTGTTTGGCTATTTGTCTGTTTTTAGCACTGTTACCACCCAGTCCCTGTCTATATAAAATGGTCCCTGGCCACAATCTCTAACCTGTTGGCTGGTTTTGGCTGCTTTCACACGACCACCTTCCACAACCTGCCATGACAAGACCAACACACATTTAGCACGAATCACATAATTTATTTAGAGACATCTATCGTTATCCACTAAGGCTCAAGAGGATTGAGCCATTGAATGAAATGGTTTCCTCAATCTGTACAATTAGAAAAACATTTTCGGAAATTTTCTCCTACAATTTTGTGAGAATTTCTGTGGGAGAAACTTCAACATAGTACAAATGTTTAGTTCTATGCTTCTGGCTTTCTGGACTGAGTAAATAGTAAAATGCCAGGAGTACAGAGTTTGACCATTTAATGTATAGTCTTGTCTGCTTGTTAATTTAGGGACCTATAGATATGATCATTGGTTTGGGTTTCAGTGTTGGCTTTTGCTTGACCTTGCAATAGCAGCCAGCCAGTTTAAGCAATTTGTCATTCATATAGCAAGTATGCAAAGAAGACCCCAAAGTGATAAGTGGGTTTAAATGTCAATGTAGCTAAAACTTGATGGAGGTGGAGCATTGATTAGATTATGACTGATATAGACATACTTCACTGACCATGATTTAATAGCTTCACAATTTCATTTTCATTTCTAGAGTATTTACATACTTCTGAGTTGCCTAATAGATAAATCTTGAAAGTGAAAAGAAAGTGAAGTTGCTCAGTTGTGTCTGACTCTTTGCGACCCCATGGACTGTAGCCTACCAGGCTTCTCTGTCCATGGGATTTTCCAGGCAAGGATACTGGAGTGGGTTGCCATTTCCTTCTCCAGGAGATCTTCCCAACCCAGGGATTGAACCCGGGTCTCCTGCATTGTAGGCAGATGCTTAACTGTCTGAGCCACCAGGGAAGTCTGATAAATCTTAGACCATGGTGTTATATTAACATGATGGTACAGTGGTAAAGTCATATATCACAACTAATGGATATCAAAGTGGTAGTTTCTCCAAGACCAGTGTGTGTCTATAAAACATTTCATAAGCTGAAGTCATAGAACACATGGAAATCTGTACTTATATCCTGTGCATTTATAGGTACACATTTAACTATGCATGAATATTTATATATTCACACACATGAATTGGGATTTCTAATGAGTGCCAAATATGAAACTTTTAAGTCATGAAGGTTTAAGGCAAGACCTATTTTTCCTCAAGACCTATTTTTGCTTGATTATGGTTTATTAGTTTAAACTTGACCAGTTGTATATTAATAGTAGTCTTCTCTTTGAAGAGAGGGCTATTCTCTCAAAGCTTTTTAGGACATATGAATTTTGGATCTATTTAAAACTTGACAAATAGGATTACAGAAATAGTATATGAAATACTGTAAGTTTTTAAATGTGAAGGCTGCTGTTTTATGTAATTGACCATTTTACAATGCTTTCAGGAATTTTTAGGGACACGTTTGTATTTGGGGTCAAAAGGGAGAGAATAAATCTAAAGAGAGACAAAAGTGAAGAAGCGAGACCCATATAACATATCTAAAATTGCTGTATGTTTTTTCCCAAGGAGAGTGGATTTAAGATAACCTTAGCTTGTGGAATTCTTATTCTGGCATAGATCAGAATAAGACCATTGAATCTGCAGAATTATCTGAGTTATTTTTTGAATATTTATGAAATAAATATATGTGAAAAAATGAAGCAGTGACAATAACTACTGGAAACTCATCTTATGCGTGGCCCCAAGGTAAGATGATCCAGGCATTTTGTGTCTCAGGATGAGAGAGCGCAATAGCAGATGTTGTGTGAGGGAGACTTATGGAGCAGTGTGTTAAGCCCTTACTTATTTCTGCTCTGGGGAGACTGAGGTAGTAGGGTTGGGCCCTAGGTGTGACATTAACACTTGACAATGTGAACCCAGCAGCCCCAGTCTGAACCATGGGCACTTCCTCTGTTTCCACCCTTGTCCTCTTGTTTTTCAGAACTAAACAGTCACACTGGTTTGTTTCTCTCAAAAGCAATTTCCTTTCTCACTGACATTTTTTTTTCTGATGATCTGCGGAGAGCCTTGAGCAGCATGTTATTGTTTTATTGGTCCAATTAGCTTTGTTTTATTTAGGAAGACAAGTTTACTAAATCAAAAGTTTTCCGGCTGGGTCATGCTGACCAGTACAATAGTCTCTCCAATTATTTTGCTATTAGATCAAAACACATCCACTCCCTAAACCCTCAGTGTAGAAATCATGATATATATGTTTCTCTCTTTCAAGGGGAGATAATCATCATATAATTTGTAGGAAAATTTTCAGAGCACAAGCTGACACCTTTTGTTGTTCCCTTTTCCTTTTAAGGTGACATAATCACTAACAATTTTGAGAAATCTCTGTATTTCCTTACTCGGGATATAAATCTTTTCCATGTGCAAGTATATTTTTGGCTCCGGCTTTAGTTTCACAAGGCACTGTTTTCTGTGTTTTAATCTAACTTGAGCAATATCTTTGATTACTTACTAAGTGTCACCCATTATGTTGGTGGTTAGAGACAGGAAGATGAAAAGACATGAATTGCCCTCAAGCAGCTCATAATCTTTCAAACAAGAATCATTCAGTTTTGTGCTTATTTGTTGATATACTATTCTGTGCTATGTTGCTTCAGTCGTGTCTGACTCTTTGCAACCCCATGGACCGTAGCCCACCAGGCTCCTCTGTCCATGGGATTCTCCAGGCAAGAATACTGGATTGGGATGTCATGCACCTCTCCAGGGGATCTTCCTTCCTGATTCAGGGATCGAACCTGCATTGCAGGCAGATTGTTTACCATCTGAGCCACCAGGGAAGCCCCAGGGATATATTGGTCAGAAAAAGAAAACAAAAAGCTTAGAAAGTAGGGTGTGTGCAAGAGGCATATTTTTATTTTGCAACCACAGTAGACTGTGGTGGAAAACTTCCCCCAAAATTTATCATACTAGGAATTTTATTCAACAGTAGAAGAACAGATTCAAGAGAATTTGTATTCATATCACAAAAAACTGATACATTTGGAATAAGTCTAAATTACTATGCTTTTCTTTAAAAAATATAACTGAATAACTTTGATGACATTTAATCCATATAGTGTGGTAAACCAATTTAGATTCAGAGCGCTTCACTTGTGAATATGTCAGTTTTTTATTTGTTTTGATAAAGTATTGATAATTTTAAATGATCTATTAAAATCTTCTTTTTCCTAGCAAACATTTTTGTTTTCTCCCCAGATGTAGGGCAAAAGTATATTCTTCCTCAATGTCTATCAGAAATTGTAAAATCTGAATTAGTTAGATTCTGATGAAGGAGGCTTTTATGGCACCAACTAAAATACCTTTCAAAAATCTATTGTCTGTTTCAAAAAATACTCTCCACTCTCATCTGATGACATTTACCGATCTACCAGCTAATGCATGAGGAATCGGTTTGCATCAGGCATTGTTGCTCTTTGTTTACTATCCTATTGTATATTTTGTTTACATTTTTATTTGTGTTATTATCACAGCATTGTGGATATTTGTTTTAATGTGTCTCTTACACACACACAAATTATGAGCTCCTTGATGTCACTCACCATTGTCCCCCATGGCATTTAAATGAATGAATGAGGACATTCATGTCCAACCTCCATATTGTCTTTGACAAGTGGTTGTCAATTTTGGCTACTCATTGTAGTCACCTGGGAACTTTAAAAAATATTGATGTTTGGGTCTTATTCACAGATATTCTGAGTTAATTGGCTTGGGAGGGGAGTGGCCTGAGAATAAAAATTTACAGAAACTCCACAAGTGAGCAATGAGGTTGCAAACCACAGATCTGGACATGTGCAGTGCAATACAATAGCCACTGGCCATATGCGGCACCAAATACTTGAAAAGTGCTAGTCTGAACTTACTGTAAGTGTTAATATATACACACCAGATATGGAAAGCTTAATATAAAATAATGTTAAATATTTCAGTAGTTTTTATATGATTGCATATTGAAATGATAATATTTCATGTATGTGCATGCTAAGTCGCTTCAATCGTGTCCAATTCTTTGCAACCCTATGAACTGCAACCTGCCAGGCTCCTCTGTTCATGGGGTTCTCCAGGCAAGAATACTGGAGCAGGTTGCCATGCCCTCCTCCAGGGGATCTTCCCCTGCATATTTTACATCTCCTGCATTGGCAGGTGGGTTCTTTACCAATAGCACCATCTGGGAAGCCCAATACTTCACATACATTGGGTTTAATAAAATTCATATAAATAGTTTAGTGTTATAGTATATTAATCTCATCCGTTTCTTTTTGCCTTTTTAATTGTGTTTACTAGAAAATTTTAAATTACATATTTTACTTGCATCACATCCTATTTCTATTGAGCAGCTCTGATCTAGATGATGTCTCTACATAGAAACTCTAAGGACAGAGATGCCTAATTAACCAAATAAATGCTTTGTAAGTGCTTCCTGATAAATTATCTGGTATTGTTCATGTTTTTGGACTATATTTGGTACAAACAGCTCCTCTTTATAGTGATCTCTATTTTTAAAAATTCAGATTCAATCATATGTATTAATTACATGAGTTGTAGAAATTACTGTGCTAAGAAACTAGTAATACTCATGTTATAAATGAAAATAGACCAGTGACTCAATGGTATCAGGAATGTAAAAATGAAATAGTCCTTTGAAGCTGGTCAAAATAGGGTGAATTGATAACACAGAGTGTTATTTTTGTCACTGCCATTGTACTACAGGCCAAGCAAAAATCTTTCTAAACTGGAGTCTATCTGGTCTTAACACAAAAACCAAAACCGAACTCTGAGTGAGTTAATTGGTTTGCATGTAGAAGAGTTGAATAAGCTATTCACTTAGACATATGTAATTATATATGTATGTTTACAAAGGTTAGAAAGTGATATATCAGAGGAGAAGTCAAGATCAAAGATGTTTACGGTTTTCACAAATGGGGAAACGACTATAGGATTGAAGTCACTGGACAATATAACGATCTTGAATATGGAGCGTAAAACTCGGTGTAGGGGGAGCGTACACAGGAACAATCTGATGAAACAAGCTGACCTCCAGGGCAAACCACTAGGCAGACCAAATACGTGGACAGGAGGAGTGAAACGCTTTCTGTAGGCTTAGCTGATCAGGTTATCGTGGTGGGCAACATTTGCTCTAACCACAGGGATTCAAAGAAAATGATGTTAAGTGTTTTGAGAAAGCTCTTATTGAAGGGGATTGGTTAAAATTGGAAATTGCTAACTGTGAGTTATTAAGAAACACAGTATCCAGAAATCAATTAAGGTACGTTCTATTCTAGTCCATTCCCAGCATTCATTTAAACATAAACTACTGTAAGTTTTACTCACAGTAGTACAGATCAAAAGTTTAGGCTGCTTTCACTATTCTACAGTGTCAGTCTTTCCTTGGAATAAAATATTTCTTTCAGTTTGTTTTCTGAAAGAAACGATTTCTATTTCAACAAATACCTAGTGCTGTAATCTTCTTTTTGCTTTGCGTCCCACATTTTGACCTTATGAAGCAGTGTGGGAACATGTTGAAAGCTGGGCTTTGGCATCTGAACAGACCTGGTTTGATTATTGTCTCTTGTCCCTTGCTATTTGATCGTGGCCAACCCACTTAACCTATGCAAACCTTAATTTTCCTGACCCTGTTACCTGCCTTATAAGGTTGTTTAGGAGAGAAAATGTAATCCATTACCAAATATATGGTAAGTCTTTGTAGTGTCTATTAGTGTTCTACTTCTTCTTATTATAGGGTTGAAAAGCACTCTGATTAGGATGGATATTTTTATATAATCAAAAATTATAATCAGAATTAGTATTTTATAAGTTGCTTTGCGTCCCACATTTTGACCTTATGAAGCAGTGTGGGAACATGTTGAAAGCTGGGCTTTGGCATCTGAACAGACCTGGTTTGATTATTGTCTCTTGTCCCTTGCTATTTGATCGTGGCCAACCCACTTAACCTACGCAAACCTTAATTTTCCTGACCCTGTTACCTGCCTTATAAGGTTGTTTAGGAGAGAAAATGTAATCCATTACCAAATATATGGTAAGTCTTTGTAGTGTCTATTAGTGTTCTACTTCTTCTTATTATAGGGTTGAAAAGCACTCTGATTAGGATGGATATTTTTATATAATCAAAAATTATAATCAGAATTAGTATTTTATAAGTGAACTATATTATTCCTACTTTTAGCCTGCAGAATTTGGAAGGAGGATGGGGTGTTGAGTATAAAAACTGGGGAAGGGGGAAAGGGATATGTGGTATCAGCAAGGAGGCTTTCCTATTTGTAGTTGGGGCCTTTAGGGAGTTAAAGTCCTCTATAGTGGATCTGGAAGAGTCTTTAAACCCAGAATGGATGAATGAGGAGCTATCGCAGAGTGGGGCGATCCTCCTCTGATTGGGGAGCAGGGGTCTACTGTGCGCAACCAGTGGATGTCCAAGCAAAAAGGACATGTAGCAAGAAAGTACCAGCCTGGGAACAGTGATTTCCTGTAGGCTCCTGGGACTCTATTAATGTACTTTCTGATAGACAGCTTGTGATCAGCACATTCTAAAGTATCTATCTTGGGATTTGCAGAATCTGAAACATGTCAGGAAGCACCTGCTGTGTGGTGTTCAGAGGCAGGGGCAGTGCCAGCACCATCCTGCTTAACCTGAGCCCGGCACACAGGAGAGATGCCATGGTGTTAGTTGGATCTGAATGAATGCACACACCCTACCCTTTACAGCCCCCATGAGTATCCACCTTGTGAACAATTCAAGCTAAGTTTTAGACAAATGAGAATCTTGTTATATTCTCTTATATGTGGTGATGGCATAAGAGAGGAAAAGACAATGGAAATCAATGATAAATCAGCAAAGGGAATTAACTTCCGAAAGACAAGCCTTGAAATGCCTCTCAAAATTCTGCATTTACTTGTTTTACAAAATACTTTGATCAATGAAATGTGGGAGGTGATATGTTTTGCACTTAGTGATTCTTTCTCCAAAGCCTATTTAGAATGAACCAGAAAATCTTTCTCTTTTTTCCCTCTAAGCTTAACCCTTTTACACAGAGAAAGAATTTCCATTGCTTCATGAAGAGTAAGACTTAGATAACTAAGATCAATTGAGTTTTGAGAGCGATATGCTTTGTCCTTTAGCTATGATAATATGGTCAGAACAATCTTTATGAAAATGAGGAAGGAGAGTTGTTTGATGTGTGAATATTTGAAAGAGAAGAACTGACCCCAATTCTAGGCATCCAATTTTTTTACATGCCAGTCATCCATAATGATGAAGAAGGTATATCCTGGAGGTGGGAGTGTTCTTTGCTGAATTTTAAGTATTGCTAAACCAGTTTTTTAAAAGCAGAGACATTACTTTGCCAATAAAGGTCCTTCTAGTCAAGGCTATGGTTTTTCCAGTAGTCATGCATGGATTTGAGAGTTGGACAGTGAAGAAAGCTGAGAACTGAAGAACTGATGCTTTTGAACTGTGGTGTTGGAGAAGACTCTTAAGAGTCCCTTGGACTGCAAGGATGCAGCCCAACAGGCTCCTCTGTCCCTGGGATTCTCCAGGCAAGAGTACTGGAGTGGGTTGCCATTGCCTTCTCTTGTCTCTTTATAGAGGCATTCAAATCCCTTAAGATGTGATTACAAAGCTGAATTTCAAGACTTAGTTTTCCATAGTAACCTGTGCCAAAGCACTTGATGCTGTAGACATGGCCACCTTTCACGGAGGGGTCCCTACACGTGACTCACCATATGCCTTGGTTCACGTTGTTCCTATTTTCTAGAATGACATTCTCCCCTATCTCTACTTGTTGAAACACTACTGTTTTTCAATGCCTAAATGTCACTCCCTCTGCAAAGCTTTCCAAGCTTCTCCCCACAAATCTTTCCTTCCTTCTGTTTAAGTTACACTTGCCTGCGAGGCGCCATGTGCCCCTCTGCCCTGAAACACATCCTCTCATCAACCAGCTTTGTGCCTACTACATGCACATAATTAAATGTTTGTGGAACAGTATTAACATTAAACATGTGAAATGGTACAAAGTTTACTAATTAAGTTATTCTTCTTCATTATGTCATTATCTTAGCCCTTCTGTTCTTAATACAGTCTTTCTAAGCAATCAAAGAGAGTTCATTCTTAATGTGTGGGGTGGTGTTTGTAATGAACTTCAGCTTGAAATACAGCCTTTCAGCATTTACCGGCAGTGGGAAATTCCATGTTATACTTAGAGAGATTCTGGAAACTGATTTGAAACTGGACATTATTCTTTATTTCAAGGAAACATGAATAAGGCTTGTATTTTAAAAAATTGAACTAAATAAATATGTTATGTTTTCCCTGCACACTCTCCCAACACATACAGAAATATCTCTGTGTCGAGTGCAATCCTTCCCTTAACAGAACTCCATGAAATGAATCTCTAGCATCCAACTGACGAAACCATTTTGAAAAGGGCTTTAGAACAGTTTGACTCTGTGCTGAGACCTCAGGTCGAGATGAATCAAGAGAGCCTTGTCCAACTGTTGAATTGCTTTTTATGCACTTCATGCTGCCAGAAGCAGCCAAAGAATGTAGCCCAGTGTGTTTCATTACACACTGTGGATAGCTGGTATGAGTAAGGTTGACATCAGATACTTGCCAGCGAAGAAATCTGCAGGACATTTCCTAGGCTGCCTCAGAATGGAAGATGTGCAGAAATGCAGGTATATTCAGAATAGGTAGGTTTTAAAAAGCCAGAGTTATGATTTGAAACTGTTCCAGAAAGAGGGGCACGTCCACATCTCAATGAGAAGCCCAAAAACTTCTTCTCAGGGTGCTTGCGCTCACCACCTCTGCTGTTTCTATGCTGTGGGCTGGAGGCTGGATGTGGAGAGGGCTCACAGCCGTCACTGTCTTTATGGCACCAAACAGTGCAGGTGAAGGCAGAGCACTCTATAGATAACTAAGCTCTGGGCGATCAGGGAGCCGTGTATCCCACAGAGGTGACAAAGAGGAGAGCCCGGGGAATTCCGGGACCAAGCAAACCAGGACAGACTTCACAGATTTCACAAGGCATGTGACACGTGAGCTAGATTTGGTAGGATAAGCAAGACGTTGCTAGCGGATGCAGGCAAAGGGCAGCCCAGGCAGATAGAGTGGTGAGTACAGAGAGGCAGAGCAGCAGGAAAGACCTGCTCAGGCAAGGGAATTATTAGTGCTTCAGGGGACTGCCATGGAGACATAAAGCAGAAGGCGGTACAGGGGCAGAAGGCAAGGCTGGTGAGAAAGGAGAGGCTGAGGTCATAAGAGATGCAGCCCGTCACGTGGGCCAGGAGCCTCAGCCTTGCTCCATTCAGTGAAAGGCACTTAAGCCCTCATCTGCACGGCCAGATCTGTACTTTGAAAACCTTTCTGTGGGGAAGTAGCTGTCTTGACAATCTTGATTTGCCCCTCCAGAACCACCCTCTCCACCCCACTCTGTGCCCCAGGAGGTTAACCTCTGTGGACAGCATCCACAGGCTCACTTGCTGTGTTTGACAACACTGGTGGGAAACCAAAGGGAGCGGGAGCAGTTAGGTATTGTGTTATTTAGGTTCTCCAGAGAGACATAACCACGTGTGCAAATATGTAATTATATGTATTAATATGTGTGTATAGTTCCATATATGTATACATGTATGTTTATATATGTATATATGTATGTTATTTCATCGCTAAGTCGTGTCTGACTCTTTTGTGACCTCCATGGGATTCTCCAGGCAAGAATTCTGGAGTGGGTTGCCATTTTCCTTCTCCAGGGGATCTTCCCGACCCAGAAACTGAAGCCATGTCTCCTGCATTGGCAGGCAGATTCTTTCCCACTGAGCCACCTGGGAAGTCCTGTTTATGTGTACGTATGTGTAAATATATGCATATACATATATATATATATCCATAAATATGGAGAGAGAGCCTCACGTAATTGTGGGGGCCAGCAAGTACAAAATCTACAGGGCAGGCCAGCGGGCAGGAGACCTAGAGAAGAGCTGTTACAATCTGGAGTCTGAGAGCAGTCTGGAGGCAGAATCCTTCTTCCTTTAGGCATCTCAGTCTTCTTCACTCTCAAAGTCTTCAGCGGCTCAGATGAGGCCCATCTACATTATGGAGAGTTATCTGCTTACTCAGAGTCTACAGATTTAAATGTTCATTACATCTAAGCAAAGCAATACCTTCATAGCAGCATTAAGACTGCTGTTTTAGCCAGAAACAGACTCATAGACTTAGGGAATGAACTTGATGGCTGACAGGAGGAAGAATGGGGGGAAGGAATGGTCAGGGAGTTTATGGTGGACATGTACACACTGCTTAAAACGCATAGCCAACAAGGATCTACTGTGCAGCGCAGGAAACTCGCTCAATGTCGTGCGGCAGCCTCGATGGGAGGGGAGTTTGGTGGGAAAATGGATACATGTGTTTATATGGCTGTCCCTTTGCTGTCCACCTGAAACCGCCACGACACTGTTAACTGCCTATACTCCAATATAAAGTAAAAAGTCAAGAAAAAAAAGACTGCTGTTTCTTCAAAAACTGAGTGCATGGCCTAGCCAAGTTTTCATAGGAAGTTACTGCCTTTGCTCCTCCCTGCCAAGCTGCAGGTTAGGACTGGGTGTACTGTTCCAACTGGCTGGCACTGACCTTCAGCTACAGCTCTCTCCCTAACCTTGACACGGGAGTAGGAACTGGCATCCTGTTCCTAGTCCTTATCCTTTTTAAAGCCTGTTCACAGACTAGCCTCAATGACACCTCTTCATTATTGTATTTCTTGGCTATTAGGATCCTGACAGGGACTCTCTGTCACCTTAGGGTTCATAATATTGAAAAGCAAACAAACAACTCGCGCCCCGCCCCCTGCCTCACCCGTCGAATGTGTGACCCAATCAGATACAAATCTTCGCTGGACTGTAAACTCTACAAAGATGTGGATCATTTTGTTCAGGTTTCTATGTGCCTGTTACACAGTTTAGGTGCTCAATAATATTAACTGAGTGAATGAACAAACACGTCTCTAACCTTAGGAAAAAAAAAAAAATGAACTGGCATCCTGTTCCTAGTCCTTATCCTTTTTAAAGCCTGTTCACAGACTAGCCTCAATGACACCTCTTCATTATTGTATTTCTTGGCTATTAGGATCCTGACAGGGACTCTCTGTCACCTTAGGGTTCATAATATTGAAAAGCAAACAAACAACTCGCGCCCCGCCCCCTGCCTCACCCGTCGAATGTGTGACCCAATCAGATACAAATCTTCGCTGGACTGTAAACTCTACAAAGATGTGGATCATTTTGTTCAGGTTTCTATGTGCCTGTTACACAGTTTAGGTGCTCAATAATATTAACTGAGTGAATGAACAAACACGTCTCTAACCTTAGGAAAAAAAAAAAAAACTTCAAAAGTTCATAGAGAAGACAGATACGAATCTATGGGCTAGAAGCCCCCAGAGAGAATCTGTCCCACAGGCAGGCAAGGTTCTAAAAATAACGCTGCAAATGAATTCAATGAGAGTAAAATCCATTTTCTTCATAGTTCTAAAGAAAAAAGTGTGGCCACATAGGTAGCTTTCTGATAAGGGAACATTTCTAAAAGAATATGCACAGCAGAAACTTAGAAGGGGCAAGATGTAATGCTTAATTAAGGACAAATCCCCCAAACCAATATCCCTTATCAGGAAAGTACTGGGGAGACTAGAATGCAGGTTGCATGAACATATAATATTAAGTGGACAGAAGGACCATGTCAGCATGATGCTGGAACAAGAGAGAGAAAGCAGGAGGGCCAAAGGGGGATAACAGAACCACTCTAGCACCATTTCACAGTCCCCTTTCCACAAAGTGTTCAAATGAAGTGTGAAAGGCACTTGCACTAAAGAGGGGAATTTATGCTCCAGGTGGAGAAGAAAAAGTATGGGTATTTGGCCACGTAAAAAGAACTCATTTTCTCATCTCCAGGTGACGTACAAGACCAAAGACTGGGAGAAATGGGGATGTGATTTCAGAGATGTCTTCAAACACAGTCCCTCCACCTGGAATAGTACATGTAGGCTTCTGGCCTATACCTGACCTTAGAGGAGATCCCACCAGAGGAGATCACACCTCCCCTGAAAGTCCTTCTGGACCCTCAAGACTGCTCAGTGCCTTTCCCCTGTTCTCCCACTGTGGTCCTCCTCCAAAGGCCCAGAAGGGCATCATGCTGCTTATCACGATACTCCTGGAACAGCTCCAGCTATAGTCTGCCTGAGGGCAGAAGTCGATTACTTCTCCCTAGATTACCTCGGAGGTCACAGTCTCTGCGGAGACTGTTCACCACAGTCTCCCCAGTGCTCAGCCCAGTGCCGGCACTTCACTTTAAACTGTCACAACATTGTTTGTTAACCAGCTATATCCCAATACAAATTTAAAAGTTTAAAAATATATAACAAAAAATAATAGGAACAACTATAATTACTACACCTAAGACACGGTGTTTGTTTCCTAAAGCTCTTGTAACAAAGTCCCACAAACTGGGTCTCACACTGTTCTCTCAGTTCTGCACAATGGGAGTCTGAAATCAAAGTGGCAACAGGACCGGTTTCCCTCTGAGCGTACAGGGAATCGTCCTCTCTCTCCAGCTTCCGGTGGTGGCCGTCAATCCTTGGTGCTCCTTGGCTTGAGGCTCACTTCAGCTCAGTTCAGTCGCTCAGTCGTGTCCGACTCTTTGCGACCCCATGAATCGCAGCATGCCAGGCCTCCCTGTCCATCACCAACTCCTGGAGACCAGTTTCCCTCTGAGCATATAGGGAATCCTCCTCTCTCTCCAGCTTCTGGTGGTGGCCGTCAATCTTTGGTGCTCCTTGGTTTGAGGCTACATCACTCCAATTTTGGCCTCTGTTGTCACATCATTCTCCCTATGTCTTTACATGGCATTTTCCTGTTCTTATCACTTCAGTCGCTCAGTCGTGTCTAATTCTTTGCAACCCCATGGACTGCAGCATGCCAGGCTTCCCTGTTCATCACCAACTCTCAGAGCTTGCTCAAACTCACGTCCATCGAGCCGGTGATGCCATCCAACCATCTCATCCTCTGTTGTCCCCTTCTCCTGCCTTCAATCTTTCCCAGCATCAGGGTCTTTTCAAATAGATACCTATTATATTGAATTAGTTAATGTTAGTTGCTTAGTCATGTCTGATTCTCTGTGACCCCATAGAAGCTGGCTCCTGACGGGCTCCTCTGTCCATGGAATCCTCTAGGCAAGAACACTGGAGTGGGTTGCCATCGCCTTCTCCAGATCTTCCCAACCCAGGGATCGAACCTGGGTCTCCTGAATTGCAGGCAGATTCTTTACCACCATCTGAGCCACCAGCAAGGCTCACCCTAATGATTTCATCTTAGGTTGACTGCATCTGCAAAGACTCTATTTCCAAGGGTCAGGACTTCAATATATACATATATATTTTTTTTCTGCAGGTGGAGGGGGACCCAGTTTAACCCAAAATAGATACACTGAGAATTTACTGTGTGCAGGGACTTTTCTCAGTGCTTCACACTAACTCACTTAACCTTTAAGCATCCTTTTGAGACAGGAATGACTGCCATGCCCATTTGACAGAAAAAAAGTAGAGGGAGGTAAAATAATTTGTCCAAGTCCAGACATTAAAATAAATGGAGGAGGCAGAACTTCTCCCCGCCCCCACCGCCTTCCTCCTCTCCTTCTCCTTCTTCTCGAGTGATTACAGAGCTAACTTATGGGAATGACCTACGTAGCACTCCTCAAACTTTAATGTGCCTAGGGCTTCCCTGGTGGCTCAGAGGTTAAAGCGTCTGCCTCCAATGTGGGAGACCCAGGTTCGATCCCTGGGTTGGGAAGATCCCCTGGAGAAGGAAATGGCAATCCACTCCAGTGCTCTTGCCTGGAGAATCCCATGGACGGAGAAGCTTCGTAGATTACAGTCCACGGGGTCGCAAAGAGTCGGACACGACTGAGCGACTTTACCTTACCTTACCTTACCTTATGAATCACTTGGGGATCTTGTAGATTTTGATTCAATAGGTCTAAGGTTTTTCCAACCAGCTTCTAGGTACTGCTGCTGATCTGCAAGCCACACTAGGATTAAGAAGAGCATTTGGTTCCCAGGTCTAGCCACAACAGAAATGATTATGTTTTGTTTTGTTTTTTTAAAGTACTAATTCTCAGGACTCACTTAGGACCTACAGACTCAGAGTGGTGGGGCCTGGGAATCTATATTTTAAAGAAGGAGATTTCTTTAAACGCTCCTCTGTCTGTGGAACTGTCCAGGGTTAAACTGTTTGGGAAACTATATCCCCAAAATATGTCAACCCAAAGGCAATCTCTTAGGTGAGTGTTCTGACTCTGCACTAAATAAAATGCATGTGAAAAAGGACTTCCTGGAGGTCCAATGGTTGACTCTGTGCTTGTAATGCCGGATGCATGGGTTCAAACTAAGATCCCACATGCCTGCCTTATGGTACAGCTGGAAAAAAAAAAAGATATATGTGAATGATTTAGATGAGATCCCAGAAAATATGCTTACCAAGTTTTTATATGGTGAAAGGCTGGGTGGGAAAATTGTGATTGCTACAAGAAAATCAAGATTGAGTAGGCTAAGAAACTGAGTTAAACGTAGTAAGATGTGAAGTAGTCATAATAAGGCAAAGCTCTCCAATAGGGTTTATAAAAGGAACCGTGAAAGTAAAAAATGGAGAAAACCTGGTTTGATCATTTTTTTTTACGTAACAGGAACCTAGAGTTTAGTTGCTCACTAATTTAATATAAACCAACAGTACAATGAAACTATCAAAACTTCTCAAGTGATCTTAGCCTATATTTCTAGAATTCACAACAAAGAAGGTCACAGCTTCAGGGTTCCTGAAGAGTAGAGCTATAGTACTATGTTCATGATGGGGAGCCAAGAATTAAAAATGGCATTAGATTATGCTTTGGGGAGAAAGATCAGTTTGGTAACATGGGCCCTAGAGGATTGATGAAAAGAATGGATACTACCCTGAGCTGCAAAAAAAAAAAGACAAAAGAAGACTTGAATTCCATCTAAAGATACTTGGGAGCTTGCTGTCTGAAAAAGAATGACCTGTTCTAAGTACCTTCAAAGAGGAAGGTCAATGAATGAAAGTTGCAAGGAGGCAATATTTTAGTTAGCGTGTGAGGAAGAACATTCTCAGACTTGATCTAATTCATAGTGAAGTGAGATGCTTGATGAAAGGTTCAACTCCATGTTCCAGAAATTGATCAAGGAGCCTGTTACAGAAGAAGATTCTTTTCACTCTTTCAAGCACTAGGCTAGATGGCCTCGTAAATGCTTCCAGCTGAAACCAGTTTGGGATTTCAATAGCGTGTGGAACAAGATGTAGTCATATGTTATCAAGGGTTGGTTTCATTTCCCAGACGGTTTCGTTTTCTCTTCCTCTTTCTCAAAAATAGAAGTAACCATGTCCAGATTCAAAACCCTTCTTTTAAGGTGGCTTGATGCTGCTCAAAATAGTATCTTGGCATAAGAAGAGTATTCATTTTTTTCATTTAATATATGTTGATTATATTTCGTGTCCTACTCTTGCGACCTTGTGGACCGTAGCCCATTAGGCTCCTCTGTCCATGGGATTCTCCAGGCAAGAATACTGGAGTGGGTTGCCATTTCTTTCTCCAGGGGATCTTCCTGACCCCAGGGATCAAACCCGCATCTCCTGCATTGCAGGCAGTCTCCTGGATTGCTGGTAGATTCTTTACCACTGAAACACCAGCGAAGCCATATGTTGATTAAGCACCTAACACTGACAATAATTAATCATGACAATAGCTAACACATATAGTACTCATAGTCTTTGGTCTTAGCGCATGTTAGTCCATTTAACCTTAACCATAACCCAGTAAACTATACAATAGTATTATCCCTATTCCACAGATGAGGAAACTGAGTCACAAAGACAGATACTAAATAACTCCCCTGAGGTCACACAGATAGAGAAGAGCAGAAACAGGATACAAACCCAGAGAGCCTGGCTCTAGGATTACCACTCTTAACCACTATAACAAACCATGACTTTTATGCTACATTATAAGATATAGTCTAAGGGCTGACTATCCATTATGCATAATTTCTAGACACCCACAATACTTTAGAGGCTCACCAAATTGTTTAAATATCTTTTATAATCAAAAGAAAAAAAAATGAACTTGGGGTTGAAAAAAAAGTTTAATTATTTTTCTTACAGTTTTCATGCTCATGGAAAGGCATTGTTTAGGCAGAGGCCTGTAGGCCCAAAATGTGTAGGGCCCATGAAAGTCGATATGCTGACCTGACAGTTCTACCTGTAGAAATTTTAAAAACATGTTTCTATTTGCAGGCAGTGTTTTACTTATTTTTTTCTGCCTTCTCCCACATCCTTCCATGCAATTCGGTCCTTTTAATTTTCTTCAATAGACTGCCACTGAGTTCAGCTTGTAGCTGGTAAAATGCTGTGTCCCTTTCCACTTCTATCTGCTGGCCTGGAGCCTGTGTGCTAGTTGAAGTTGGAAATCCTGACAGGAGGAGAAACTTTGTGCTGTTTTTCTAAGACTCTTCTGAAAGGCAAATGGCCACAATCATGCTTTTGGAAAGACGGTACTCTAACTTGGCCTTGTGATGAAACTGGTGTTCCTCTTTCTCTGAGGTGACATGAGGGGAAGGAGAGTGATGGAGATGGTATTCAGGTGCAGGAAAGAACATGATCAAAGGCATGAAAGTAGGGAAACAGAGGAGACATTCATCCAGCAGGGGTGTAGGGGAAGATGGGTGTGGTCAGACAGAAAGGGTTTATTCCACCTCCTTGCTAGAAGAATTGGACTGCTAGAGAGTATGGGGGAAGGCTGTATGAGTTAGGGCAAGCGCAAGACCCATTTTGTACCGGAGATGACAATTTGTCTGGAAAGGGAAAGGATTTCTATAGGGACTGATGCACAGAGCCTTGGGGGTTGGAAGGCATCCAAACTGCTTGTCGGGAAAGGAACATTTATCCTGCCATGGTAAGTGAGAAGGAGGCATGACTGCCCTTTTGCAAAGCAGATGTAAAACACTTCCCGGAAATGGAAATATTAATAACACAGGCAAGGAGGAATATCTTCTAGGAAAATTTGATCTGTTTAGGGCATTAAAGATTCTAGAAAGAGGATTTGCAGCTGTGAAAGGCCCTAGTACAGCTGAAAGTTTGAGAGCTGTCTAGAGGTTAACAACTCAAAGAATTAGAGGAGGATTTTATAGCACTGTCTTTAAAAAATCTCTATTTTTGCTCTACTCAGCTTTCTAATTTAATTAGCATATGGTCACAGAAATTCCAAGGGGGAGATGGGGACTGGTGCTATTAGAACTTAACTAGTGCAAAAGGTAAGCATTTCTGAAAGAAACATTTTCTCGGTCGTGGTAACTGCTGTAAGAGGGGCCTCCACCCCAGCCCTGCCTCTTCAGGCTTCTACCCTTTGAAGCACCTTGCTTGAAATTTTCCAAGTCCCTTTGGAAAGGGACTGGACACCTTTCCAGTCTGGGACCTGGACACTCACTGGGCCAGGTATCTACTTTCTTCTCTGCAGACTGTTCTCTGGCCTCTGCCCTATGCCTGTGGTGTCACCCTGATGCCCCTAAGAGCTCTGAAACTGGCACTTATGGGGTCTTCCCAGGGGTATGTGGCCTGGCTCCAGGTCTGGAAGAGGGGCCTGAATCATCCCTGACTAGCACCTAATTTTGTATCTTCGGCTGCTTGCTGGATTTACAGTCCTGTGTTGATGTGTGACAGTGAGCATGGAGTAATGCCAACCAGAGAAGCTCGTCTGAGCCTCAGCGTTCAGGGTTCTCACTGGGGCTCTGTTATGTAGAGATGACTGACTGACTGACTGACTGATCGCCCATACAGCTAAACGCAGGCTCTAAATCGGCCAGACACTACCCCAACCCCCACCACCAGGGCCAACGTTGTGACTACTTTTCTTTGGTTTTTTTATTATGATTGCAGCCCACATCTCAGTAGAGCCATCAGGGAATTCTGACGAATGAGATTTATTAGTCACAGGTCCTGGAGGGTATGTGACATGCTAGAGGGTGATACAAGGTCTTGGGTAGTGAGAGAGGGAGGGAGGGAGCACGGGCCTGGGGTTCTGTTTATTAGCATGCAAAGGTGGGGTACATAAGGTTTCATTGGTTCACTCTTTTTTGGCAAAGTTAAGGCAGAAGAGTAGGAATAAGGTGTGGGAATGGCAACCTACTCCAATATTCTTGCCTGGAATACTGAACAGAGGAGCCTGGAGGGCTACAGTCCATGGGGCCACAAAGAGTCAGACATGATTGAGCAACTAACACACACACACACACACACACACAAAGTGTGGGAAAGGAGAAAGAAGCAGGCCACTCAAGTTGAAGTAGGAGATAGTGGGCCTCTGGGCCGGACACCTGGTGTTTGCCAAGTGCAGTAAAGTTCACGCTTTGTTCTAACCCAGACGATCCAAGGAGAAAGCTAGTGGCAAAAGCTGAGCTCTGCTAAAACAAAGAGATAAGGTGCCCACTCCTGAGGTCAAGGAAGATTTCCCTGTCTGCACATGCTCAGGAAGGCTTCTTGGGGATCCAAAAGGGAGGGGGCACCACACCATAATAAGTATGGACATGCACCCATAGGCCACTGCGGTGAGATCCATCTTAGCAAAAAGTTGCTCACACATCTTTGGGAGGGTCCATGGGCCAGTCGGATGTGAAGAAAGAAACAAGGTAATTGGCCAAAGGTAATCCAAGATCCAGGAGGATGATCCTATAAAGGTAATTTATATCACTTCTTTACTGCACGCCTCCTCATTCAGGACACCGCACTCCCCTCTGGGTGTGTGTCTCTGTCTACCTTCTGACTTACTGCACACCTCCTCTTTAGAGAGGATTCCCATACCCTTTCTCTCTGGTGTGTATTTCTGTCTTGCTTCTGTCTTAAGTAAACAACCTGTTCTCCTGTGTGCTTTCCCATTCACTGTACTGTGTCTCTAACAATAAACGTTGTACTTCTTTTTACAGTTTTTACCTCCTTGAAACTTTCTTGCTTTCAAACAGGAACAAGAACCAGAGCCACTTGCCTCTAGCCTCTAGTTCCTGCTGGTTTGGTGGCTAAGATTCCTAGTTTTCATTCAGGTTACACAGCATTAATTCCTGGGCAAAGAACTAAGATCTCTCTTCAGAACTGCTCACACTGATCTCCCTCTGAAACCAACGTGGTCAATTACCTAGGTCACCCAGAGTTTTCTAAAGTCGGGAATTCATGGATGTTGAGGTGGTACTCAGCTTGGTTCCTTATCTAGTTTTTTCTATAATAACTTCATCATATAGCTGGCAATATGCTTATCTGAGATGAATGTCTTTGATGCCCCTGCAACCAAAAGCTTAATGTCAGGCACTTACATTACAATCAAAAACTCTAATACCAGGCATTTACACTACAAATGTTCTTGGGGGGTGTTTTTTCATCCGTACTGTGGCCTGTGTACTTATCTCCCTTTGGAGAGTACTGCATACAAGTGAAAAACTATGCCACTGTCTTTGTGCAAAGTCAGACATCAAATTTATTAGTAATAATTATACATTTGTGCAAACTGAGCATGTAGTCAGACATTGACTATTTGATCCGTATCTCCTAAATTCCTAAACAAAAACTTGCCCTTAAAATACAAGAAACTATTGTAAAGAAAATATTTTAACAAACCATAGAACTTATTCTCTCCTTTTACAGAATGGAAAGCAAATTCAAGTGAGTCCACAGAGTCTTTTCTTGCTGCAAAGATATATATTTTTCAAGACATAGATTGAAGAAATTATGAGTTGACCTCAAGAACTTGGACAATCTGCTTGCTGCCTCTTCCAAAATATTTATTTTTAAAAACTTGTTTTTTTTCATATAGATATTTATTGTTTATATACTTTTGAGGAATCAAGTGTTATAGCAACACAGATGATGAAACATTAACTGGAAAAACACTTCCAAGGAGAACAGAAGATAAGGCAATCATTAGCCCCAGGAAGAGGCCACTATGGAATCTCTGCTCTTTTTATTTTTATTTCTTGATTGTTTTTAGAGATGCCCTTTCCTTTCCCTCCTTTTTTAAACTTTGAAGCACAGTAGATTTATAATATCATGTTAGTTGCAGGTATACAACAGCAAAAATATTTCTTTGAATTGTGACACATATTTAAAGATAATTTCTCTGTGTTATCTTGGAGTCCACCTTCTTACATAAATACTAGTGACTTGATCCAGATGAACTTTGTACTATGTGCCTTTTTAAAATTCCTGCCTGTTCTTTGTACCTAAAATAAACAAACAACTCGCAGTCTAGTGAAGACCAAGTAAACAACAAAGGAAAACAATTTGATAAGTACTCTAAGCTGGCACCAAAGTTTTTATGAAGCATCCAGAGAAGGGGGAATTATTCAGATCGAGAGTCAGCAAAAAGGGCCACAGGAGAAAGTGTTATTTTAGGTTTGCTGGAAAGCTGAAAGAACTGAATGGAGAAGGCAGTTTTTACAAAGACCTGGTTTCCTAATTGATCAGGCCTACAAAAGAAAAGTCTGCCCTCAAACGGAGAGTAGTTAAGAATTCAAAAGACTTTTTTACCCATTGGGGAGAGTGGGACCTGGGCCAGGAAAACTTGGGTCAGATTCAGTTGGTTGAAAAGAGGTTTCCAGAAATGAGAAAATTCCAAGAATTAACTCCTAAGCTTTACTCTCTATTGTTTCACAGAAACTGGAGAGTTGGGGTTTTGAGTCACATGGTATAAGTCGACCAGGAGACTGGGTTCAACTATAGGGGCAATCTATCAGTCAATCACAACTACATGATGGAGTCCTCAAAAAACTCTGAATAGTTTTTTTTGGCCACACTGTGCATCATGCAGGATCTTAGTTCCCCCATCAGAGATCAAACCCATACGTCCTGTGGTAGAAGTGCAGAGTCAACTGCTGGGCCCCCAGGCAAGTCCCTGAATACTTCTTAAATCAATACATTGTATACCTGAAGCTTTTTAAAAAACTAGAATTTTTTAAAATCTCTGCACATTGAGACTCAGATGAACTTGTCTGGTTGACATTACTCCATGTACATTGTCACACATCGATGCCAAGAGGGTAAAGTATCCTGGCCCCAAAGAGTGCTCTGCACTGGGGACCCCTCAAACTCTGCCCAATGTGTCTCTTTGACTGATTTTAATCTATATACTTTACTTCTAATCAACCATAATCATAAGACCTTTCAGTGAGTTCTCCAGGCAAGGTATTAAACACTCTCATAGTTGTTACTTTTGAAAATATGAAAGAAGAGTTTGCTAACCTATTTTTTAAATCTTCTAAATGAAGAGTTTTGTATATATGTGTTAAAAAGCGGGGAAATGCAGCTTGTACCTATTTGTTTGCAAGAACAACTCATAGACATCAGAAAGATGGAAATTCACCCTAGGTAGTCAGTTAAACTGAGAAGGCAATGGCACCCCACTCCAGTACTCTTGCCTGGAAAATCCCATGGACGGAGGAGCCTAGTAGGCTGCAGTCCATGGGGTCGTTGAGGGTCGGACACGACTGAGCGACTTCACTTTCACTTTTCACTTTCATGCCTTGGAGAAGGAAATGGCAACCCACTTCAGTGTTCTTCCCTGGAGAATCCCAGGGATGGGGGAGCCTGGTGGGCTGCCATCTATGGGGTCGCACAGAGTCAGACAGACACGACTGAAGTGACTTAGCAGCAGCAGCAGCACTCAGTTAAACATTTGGATAATTTTTAATTATGTAATTTAAAAATTATGAGTAAAAGGAGCCAGTGGTGCATTTCCCTCCCCAACTGATCTAAGAATCTTTGTGAGTTATTATTTCATCAGCTATTTACATTAAGAACCAGGTATTGAGACACATAAACCAATGGAATAGAATTGAGAGTTAAAAAAAAATACATTTACAGTCAGCTGATTTTTGACAAGCTTACCACAACAATTCAGTGAAGGAAAGAATAGTGTTTTCAATAAATTTACTGGGACCACTAGCTATCCACATTCAGAAAATAAAGTTGAACCCCTACCACACACCATCTATAAAAATGAACTCACTGGTTTGAAAACCTAGATGTAATGGCTAAAACTATAAAACCTTAGAGAAAAACATAAGTATAAAGCTTTGGGTCCTTGGATGA
The DNA here is from genome assembly GCA_006410675.1 of Oreotragus oreotragus. Classification (NCBI taxonomy): domain Eukaryota; kingdom Metazoa; phylum Chordata; class Mammalia; order Artiodactyla; family Bovidae; genus Oreotragus; species Oreotragus oreotragus. The sequence goes on along the minus strand of SJYX01007988.1, from coordinate 29,681 downwards.
AACACTGGCTTTTTAGATATGACACCAAAAGCACATGCAACCAAAGAAATATAAAAAGTAATTGACTTCATCAAAACAAAATCTTTTGTTCTTCAAAGGCCACTATTAAGAAAAGAGAAAGGTAACCCATAAGCTTAAAAACAATTGTAAATCATATATTCAAAAAGGGTCTAGTGTCCAGAATATATAAAGAGCTTATCACTCAACAATAAAAAGATAAATAACTCAACTTAAAAATGAACAAAGAATTTGAACTGACATTTCTCCAAAGATATACAAACTACCAATATGCACATGAAAAGATGCTTAGCATCATTAGTGATTAGGGAAATGTAAATCAAAGCCACTCACATTCATTAAGACAGCTATAAGAAAAAGATGAACAATAACAAGTATTGGTGAAGGTATAGAGAAATCGGAACCCTCATTACATTGCTGGTGGGACTGTAAAATGGTGCATCCACTTCGGAAAACCATCTGGCATTTCCTCAAATGGTTAAACATTAAGTTAGTACATGACCAGCAATTCTACACCTAAGTAAATATCCAGAAAAAAAAATTTTTTTTGAAGTCCACACAGAAGCTTGTACATGAATGTTCATAGCAACATTATTCATAATTGCCAGGAGTAGAAACAACACAAATGTGCATCAGCAAATAAAGATAATGTGATTTATTTATACACTGCAATATTATATATAGTCATCAAACAGAATGAAGTACTGATACATGCTACAACATGGATGAACCTTGAAACCATTGTGCTAAGTAAAAAAGTCAGACACTCAAAGCCACATATTGTAAGAATCCATGTATGTGAAATGTCCATAATAGCCAAATCCATAGACAGAGAATAGATTAGTGGTTGCCAGGGGTCAGGCCAGAAGGGAATGGGCAGTGACTGCTAATGAGTATGGGGTTTCTTTTTGAGTTGATGAAAATATTCTAAAATTAGATAGTGGTGGTAGTTCCATAACTTGCTGAGTGTGCTATAAATCACTGAGTTTTATACATTAAAAGGGTGAAGTTTATGGTATGTGAATTATATCTCAATTTTTAAAAGATTAAAAAAATACAAATACTGTATTAATAATAAACTGGACAAATCCAAAAATTTGAACTGCAGTATCACAAGGTGACAAACTGCCTTTTTTTTTTTTTTTTTTAAGAAAAAAGTATATTTTATCATACTGCATTCTAGCAAAAACAGTTTGGTTTTTTTGACCGTTACTAAACTTTTAAAATTTTATTTATTGACCTTTATTTTATTTATTCACTGTGCCATGTTGTTGTTGCTTTGCAAGGGCTTTCTCTAGTTGTGGCAAGTGGGTTTACTCTTTCGGACAGTGCATGAGCTTCTCATTGCAGTGGCTTCTCTTGATGTGGAGCACAGCCTCTTGGCCCATAGGCTTCAGTAGTTGCAGCATATGAGCTCAGTAGTTGTGGTGTGGGGGCTGAGCTTCTCCGTGGTACGTGGGATCTTTCCAGACCAGGGATTGAAACTGTGTTCCCTGCATTGGCAGGTGGATTCCTATCCACTGTACCACAAGGCAAGGCCTGTACTGTTACTAAGTAAAATGTAATTTTAAAATACCTTTAAAATATTTTAATCTTTATCTTACCCTTTAAATTTTAATTCTGGCCTATTTCATAGAGTACATAAAATAGTAGTGCAGGAATATAGAGAGAAAATTTCTAAACTGTAAATATACACATATTGGATTTTTTATTGGAGTACAATTGCTTTATGATGTTGTATTCTTTTCTGCTGTACAACAAAGTGAATCAGCTATGTGTACACATATACCCCCGCCTTGAGCCCCCACCCCACCCCTCTAGGCCACCAGAGAGCAGCACGCTGAGCCCCCTGTGCTGTAGAGCAGCCTCCCACTAGCTAGCCAGTTCACATGTGGTGGTGTATGTATGCAGGTGATACTCTCCCAATTCCACCCCACCCCC
>SJYX01007988.1:0-26822 GCA_006410675.1 Oreotragus oreotragus | reverse complement strand
ACCCCCCTCCCATATATTGGATATTAATGCACACAGTTTTTATTGATGTGGGGCACAATCAACAGAACTATAGATCACTACTTTGGCATCCTGTCAGATGACAGGAAAAAAAAAAACAACAGGGAAATAGATATAAGAAAATCAGCAAGAGGTACTGACATCAAATTTTAATTTATATTAAGACTACCAAAGGAATTTTTATATATGATTAAAATAAAAACTAATCTGAAAGTCTCTATTGGAAAGTTCTCTGAAATTCTCATTTCAACTCATTTCAATTCTTCATCATATGGTGGTAATTTGGTATTAAGCAAATTTCCATTCTGTGTTGCTCCACAGAAGAGGGTCCCACCTTATATACGGTGTACCAAAAATACATTCTTGGAGAATGATAACATTACAGTTCTTCCTTCACTCATGTCCCTGACTGCTAGCCAGCCATTGGCAAGCGTTACCCATTCGGTGGATACCGCAGACGCTGTCTGCTCCAGCGTCTGACTTCTTTTCTCTGCTTGCCCTGGAAAAAGACAGTGGTGTCCCTGTAGTCTGTGATCGNTGCACACAGTTTTTATTGATGTGGGGCACAATCAACAGAACTATAGATCACTACTTTGGCATCCTGTCAGATGACAGGAAAAAAAAAAACAACAGGGAAATAGATATAAGAAAATCAGCAAGAGGTACTGACATCAAATTTTAATTTATATTAAGACTACCAAAGGAATTTTTATATATGATTAAAATAAAAACTAATCTGAAAGTCTCTATTGGAAAGTTCTCTGAAATTCTCATTTCAACTCATTTCAATTCTTCATCATATGGTGGTAATTTGGTATTAAGCAAATTTCCATTCTGTGTTGCTCCACAGAAGAGGGTCCCACCTTATATACGGTGTACCAAAAATACATTCTTGGAGAATGATAACATTACAGTTCTTCCTTCACTCATGTCCCTGACTGCTAGCCAGCCATTGGCAAGCGTTACCCATTCGGTGGATACCGCAGACGCTGTCTGCTCCAGCGTCTGACTTCTTTTCTCTGCTTGCCCTGGAAAAAGACAGTGGTGTCCCTGTAGTCTGTGATCGGTCTCTTCAAATGTTCGCCTGACCTCATTATCCAGAACATTCTATAAATGTAGTCTGCTACACAGCCCCGAGTCTGTGAAGCAGCAGAAAACTGCCTTGGAAGTGACAAAGCAAAATAGAATGATCTGTCTAGCCAGGCTTGGAAAATACAGTTGCCAGGTTGTTATTGGTTTAAAGAAAACGCCTGAGTAATGTGCTGGCCACCTCCCTCTGTACCTGAAACACTGCTGTGAACACTTTGATAGAAGCACCAGAAACTGAGGGGAAAGCCCGCCCCTTTGCTAGCATTCCTGCCCACTAGCTGTTCTCCAGGAAGTGCTTTGATTTTATGAGTGATCACTGAAGAACCTAAGCCACCCCATTTTGTTAAAAAAGACTCCATTTTAGAGTTCTGAGGAAGGAGTCTTTGGGAATCCCCTGACCTCACCCCACCACCTGCGAGCCAATCAGATCCCAGATCAGGATCTCCTGACTTTACGTTCAGGACTTATGACCCGGGAAATTCAAATTAAGCCCGGGAAATGAAAACCAATCAGAACCCAACACCTAACCCTTCCACAGAAGGTACTCCCAACCCGGAAACTCCCATTTTTCGAATCTTTCGTGCGAGAATACCCTATATAAGCAATGAAACCCAGAGTTCGAGGCTCCTCTCCTTAGCCGCTGCATCGGTAATGGTGGGAGCCCCAGCTCGAGCTTGGTAATAAAAACTCTCTTGCTTTTGCATCGGATATCGGCTCCCTGGTGGTCATTGGGACATTTCGTGACTTGGGCATAACAATCACAAACTCAGAGCACGGCTGCACCCGTCTTCCCACGCTGCCAGTTAATTGGCCTACAGGGCCAGTGTCTTTTCTTTCAGTAGGGCCACACTGTGGGAAGACTGCTCAGGTGACTTGTGTTTGAATTTCTGGCCTTCTACCTGCTGACCTTGGAGAACCACTCGACTTCTCCGATCCTTGGTATTCTTATCTGTAAAATGGAGGCGAGGGCAACTACTGCGTATGGCTGTTGTGCAGCTGAAGTAACAGAATACATCCAAAACCAGCACAGTATCTGACACAGAGTAGGTACTCAACAAGCGCTAGATTTCTTTTGTGCAAGTCAGGGGGACAGGATCTGGTGGTCCCTCCTTATTATCCTGCAAGCGTTATGGTGACGTTGTTAATGTTGCGTAACCAACAGACAGTCATGTACCCTTCTTGACAGGAAACCATGATTTTTTTTTTTGAATGGTATTTGAGCTTGGATTCTCCTCAAGGCAGAGCCTGAGATAAGACTAGTGTGCACGTTGCACATGTTTATTTGGAAGGTGATTCTAGGGACTAGGAATGAGGAGAGTTGGGCAGAAAAGGAAGACAGGCCAATTGAAGAGAATGTTATCAAGGTCACTGCTGTGGACAATGGAGGTGGACTCCACCTGGACCTTCTACGAAGCATGCAGAATGCCCCTGAAGGATGAGACACACTCTCACTTCTCTGTTGGTCCTGTGTTGCAGTGGTTAGTTCGTCTTAGTCCCCCGCCCTTCCAAGTTATCCATGTCTGCCAGCCGATTTTTTTTTAAATACTGATTTATTTATCAGCTGCAGGGAGTCTTAGTTATAGCACAGGGCATCCTCAATCTTTGTTGTGGCACACAGGATCTTTAGTTGAGGCATATGAATGCTTAGTTGCAGCGTGTGGGGTCTACTTCCCTGAACAGGGATTCAGTTCAGACCCCTGCATTGGGAGCTTGGCGTCTTAGCCACCAGACCACCAGGGGAGTCCCTCCATCAGCCTATTGAGTACACCCATGGGTGCCTTCCTGGGTGTTCCTTGGAAGGACTGATGTTGATGCTGAAACTCCAGTGCTTTGGCCACCTGATGCAAAGAGCTGACTCATTTGAAAAGACCCTGACGCTGGGAAAGCTTGAGGGCAGGAGGAGAAGGGGACGACAGAGGATGAGATGGCTGGATGGCATCACCGAATCAATGGACATGGGTTTAGGTGGACTCTGGGAGTTAGTGAAGACAGGGAGGCCTGGTGTGCTGCGGTTCATGGGGTTGCAAAGAGTCGGACATGACTGAGCTACTGAACTGAACTGAATGGGTGCCTTCCTGTACCAAGGATTATTGGGGAGAACTGAGTCAAGGCCTGTGTGGAACGCCCACCCCAGCCAGGACTGGCTAGATAATTTGTGGGATTCCAGGGCAAAATGAAATGGCTGGCTTCTTTGTTTAAAAATCATTGAGAATTTCAAGACACCAACAGAAAAGCACTAAACCAAGCTCTTCTGAACGAGACATCCTGTGCAACTACATAGGTCCCGTGCCCCACGAACCCAGCCCTGACCCCATTTGGGGCTGGAATTAGGGACAGAGCCAAGTGAATGTGAGTGGAGGCACCACTGGTGCCAGAGGCAATGTGCCAAACTTGAGAGTTTGAACTAAAATTGGTCTAAGCCCATTGTGGCAACCTCATTTCCCTTCCAGACATTAGGTTAAGGATGGTCATGTCCTGGCCAATAAAATGTAAGAGCATTAAAGGATAACACCGAAGGGTATTGGGTAAAGGGAAGTGAGCAAAGCGAAAGTGTTTCTTTAGCTCTTTCCTCTCTCCCTTCTGCTAGAGATACTGTCCTGTGAGAATATAATGCTGGGAGACGCAGCAGCCATCTTGTAGCTATGAGGAGACGTTGCAGCTACACTGAGCACCGGGTCCTTGGAAGACTCTGTTGAGTTTCTGGACCCACTCTGGAACCACTACTTTAGGACTTACTGCTCAGTAAAAACAAACATCCCATGAGTAAAGTCACAGTGGCCAGAAGTATTCCTAACTTCTATAACTCTGAAAAATGGATCTTCTCTTTTTGTCCATACATTTCCCACATTCTCTGAAGCAGAGTTAAGGGCTTAATAATAATCTGTGGAATATGCTTTGATCAAGCCAGGGCGGATGAAGAATTAATTAAAGAAGTAAGTTGTCGCTTGCAGTTGAATGGGTAGAGGAAAGACAGCTCTAATTTACTTTCTCTCTCTGGATAATCTGCATCTTTTGCCTCCGGCTACTTTCTAAATTTTACTTGCTGGGAAGAGTGATAAGAAAGGACAGGACAGTTGACTTCTCCAGGCCCTCACTGGTGGGAATATAACTACTGCTGGATCTTTTCTAGGGTCAAGAACTTTGTAGAAAACACTACTGTATCTGCCTGCCCTGAATTCCCTTCCTCTGGTAGTGAATTCCATTTTATCTTATAGAACTGTCCAGACTCAGCCTGCACTCTTGCTACCACTTTAGAATCAAGGTACCTGACCCTCCTATGACCAAGGTCTGGGCAACTAACCCAGAGGCCAACTGGACTTTCTCTCCAGGAAAGCTGAATCCCAAGGCAGTGCCCTGAATAGATTAATTCTTGCTGTCTAAATTTTGAGTGATCCAGGGTCCCTGTCCTTACTGAAGCTTATCCTTAGAGTTTGTGAGCTAGCCTCTATTTTCTCTCTCTCTCACTCTTTTTTTTTTTTTGCCTGTTACCTGCAATTTCTACTGCACATCACCAAAGAATCAAAGAACTCAAACTTCAAACCCATAATTTAAAGGAAATGGAAACCCTAAATGTAGATAACATTATCCAGCAGTGAAATATGTATAAGTGAAATCCCTTCCTTTTACATATTCTCTCACATTAACTGAAAATCTGTTTAGCAGCCTAATTGCAAAACTGGCTTCAATTATCTATTTTTCCATGTATTCATGTAACTCTGCAGTGTGACTTAGTTACTCCTTCCACTAAAAGATGGAATCTGTTTCCTCATTATTGAATATGGAATGGATTGGGTTTGTGATTTGCTCTGGAGAACAGAATGTGGTCAAAGCAACGAAGCATCTGTTCAAAGGTTAGGCCTCAAAAGGCTGTGCTTGCTTCTGATCAATCTCCTGGGGCCCTGTGACTGCCATGTGAACAAGCCCAGGCTAACCTACTGTAGGATGAGAGGCCACAGGGAGCAGAACTGATTGATTCCAGCCAGGCCCATCTTAGACCAGAATGCCACTGACACTCAACCTATGAATAAGCCCATCCAAAAATCGGAAAAGCTGCTTACAAGTCTACAAATGCATGAGTGAGTCCATCCACAACCAGAAGAACCATTCAGATGATTAACAACTCCCTGAGCAACAATAAATGGTCATTGTTTTAACCCACTGAGTTTTCAGAGAGTTTTTATACAGTAACAGCTAATTGATACCACCTATAAATAAAGCATAAGGCACTGGACTGGTATTTAACCAATTATTATGTGCTTAATAAGTACCTAGCACTATGCTCATACATTTGTGCTTATTGAGATTCTCGTGGTAATCCCATCAGTTTATTTATTTATTTGTTTGCTTATTTGTTTTAAAAATAATGTGGCCCCTCTCTACCTGCACATTCTAGAGAAGCAAATATTTAGATAGTCATAAGGACTATATTGTCAAATGTTAATTAGGAAATTTATCTGATAACAGAATTTTTTTTTAAATCAGGCATTAGCACAGTCCATCACGTTGCCAAAATCAGAAGGAGATTCTGTTTTAACAAGGTGTTGTGAATGATAACTGTTGATCTTGGGCCATGATTATTCCTACCATTTTTCTCCTTTCTCCATTTAGCACATGTCTGAAAAATTGAATTGAATATTTAATCTGCCAAGGGCAAGACTTATGGTTCTAGTGAAGAAGACTGGAATAACTTCAGGTTTGTGAGCCAAACCACAAAACACCCTGAGTGCTACAGATTTAGAAAGCTTGAGTCAGCTCTGTGATCACTTTTGGAAAATTCTAAAACTGTCTATCCTTGTAGAGCCAATGTATAACAAGGGGATTTGGTAGAAACAACTAGGTTTCAGTGAAGCAATTAATTTCATGAACTGGAAGGATAGATTTCAGTAATGGGTGTGTTTGATTTTCTCAGGCTTTGAAATAATTTTTGAAAAGCTGTGTTTTAATCTGGTGCCTAAAGCCAGTAGTTGTATAGGACAGTGGTTCATTTAAATAGATAAAAAGCAGAAATATATTTAACATATGTCCATCATTTTTACTATACAAGGTATTTTCTAACAAAATGGAATTTTGAAATCACTGCTGCTGCTGCTGCTGCTAAGCCACTTCAGTCGTGTCTGACTCTATGCGACCCCATAGATGGCAGCCCACGGGGCTCCGCTGTCCCTGGGATTCTCCAGACAAGAGTACTGGAGTGGGTTGCCATTTCCTCCTCCAATTCATGAAGTGAAAAGTGAAAGTGAAGTCACTCAGTCATGTCCGACTCTTAGGGACTCCATGGACTGCAGCCCACCAGGCTCCTCCGTCCATGGGATTTTCCAGGCAAGAGTACTGGAGTGGGGTGCCATTGCCTTCTCCGTGAAATATCACAGTAACGCCAATTTGTGGTTCCAACAGGATTTAGAAAATGTTTTTGCTGACTCATTTGGAACAAAAGGTTTCCCCAAAACACAATGAAAATACACTTGTAAAATAGATTTTCCAGTGAAGAAACATATGATAGTGGTTCTAGTTATAACTCAAAGCAAGTTTCCAAGCTTCTTGATAAATCTGTTTTCTCTTTAATGACATCATGAAAGACAACTGCAAAAGACACATGGAAAATGAAACAAAAGAAAAATTACTTAAGTCTGTCATTTAACACTGCCAATTTATTGTTGGCAAAATGCATTACTTTTTTAAAGTGATGGAGGAGGTAAGCTACTCAGACAACATAGAAGCTAAGAAACACTCAGCAAACTAAATAGTTCAGAGGTTTTCCATCTTGCCCCATGATATTTCCAAGTCATCAGACAAATTTATATTTATAATCAATGATTTTATTTCTAAATGTTTACCTCTGAAAGAAGGAATAAATCAAACTGTAACAAAAATAAACTTTAGAGAGTAAAATACTATTTGGGGCAAAATGTAAAATAAAATTAGCAATGATAAAATTATCTAAGCGACACTGTGTTTTATTGGCCTGTGATAGGATGTTTCCAGGTTAGCAGGTCTAAATGTTCACTCCACCTAATCAAAACCAGACTTTTCATGTTTTGTTTTCTTCCATATTTAGAAACAATTAAGCAAAATATGCAGGTCAGGAAGCAACAGTTAGAAGCAGACATGGAACAACAGACTGGTTCCAAACAGGAAAAGGAGTACGTCAAGGCTGTATATTGTCACCCTGCTTATTTTGAGGCCTGGCGTGCTGCGATTCATGGGGTCGCAAAGAGTCGGACACGACTGAGCGACTGAACTGAAGCAAAACTCAAGGCTTCTCAGTGTAGCCTTGAGAAACTCAAGTTATTTAGCCCTCCCAGCAAAGTTCAGGTTTCAAAATAGGATCATTAAGGAAGGAGAAGCTAAATCTCTTCCAAATCCAATTACAATTTTACCTGATTATTGAACTCAGATTGCAAATGTTAAAGACATAGTTCACTCTCACTTCTTGCAACTGGTTTTGTGTCACCCTTTAAGCTTCAGAGCAAACTTGAGGATGCCGAGAGTCCTGGATGTTTTGATTCTCTATATTTGTTGACTTAGACTGCCTTGCTATATTTTATTTGCAAGCTTTTGATGAAGCAAAGTTTTGAAGGGAAAAAAAAAAACTTCCTAGTTCTTCTCTGGAGGAATATAATTTCTTACAAGTATTTTTAAATGGGTCAAATGCATTTTATAAATCCATTTAATTCCCAAATGCTATCTTTTGAGAAGATATAAAATAGAGAGAAGAGAATATTCTTGGTTCTCAATCCCTTAGAAGCTTCTAGTTCTTGAGACATTTATTTCAATGTAATCTACTCATAAATGTACTTTTATTGTTTAGTATCAATGAATACTGGAAGGGGGAACTCTCCAGTGAGGATATTCTCAAAATCCTCAAGGAAACAAATTTAGATGGGAATAAAATCCACAAAACAAGAGAAAGTTTGAAACTAGGACATGCTAGAACTAGGATCAACTAGGAATGTTAAAATGAAAATATACTATTGAAATAAAAATTGAATAGATAAGCTTCATATCAGCTTCCTTACTGCTGAAGAATGAATGGGTAAACTGGAAGGTCAAACAAAGTTTATCTCCCAGAATGAAGTTCAAAAAGATAGAGAATGAAAAGTTAAAGAAAAGTTCAAAGAGAACACATCTGTATATTTAGTACAGTGTCAGAAGCAGAGAATAGAAGAAATAGTGAAAAGATAATATTTAAGAGATACTAGGAAAAACAACCCAAAGCTAAAGGGGAAGAAATGAGCTCTCATATAGAAAATTGCTATCAAGTGAATTCCCCGGTGGCTCAGAGGGTAAAGCACCTGCATGCAATGCGGGAGACCTGGGTTCGATCCCTGGGTCAGGGAGTTCCCCTGGAGAAGGAAATGGCAACCCACTCCAGTATCCTTGCCTGGAAAATCCCATGGATGGAAGAGCCTAGTGGGCTACAGTCCATGGGGTCGCAAAGAGTCGGACACGACTGAGCGAGCTCACTTCAGGCATATCATGTAAAATTCCAGAGCATCAGAGATAAAGTGAACATTCTAAAAGCTATCAGAGGGAAAAGACGTAATAATACAAGAAAGGAATGACAATGAAATTATCAACAACACTGGAGATCATCAGTCAATATGCTAAAGGAAAATAATTTTGGACTCAGAATTCTATATCTAGCCAAGTAGAAAAACAAAATAGATATTTTAATATATACAAATATTTGAAAAATTTACTATCCAAAGACTCTCACTGAAAAAACTACACTAGGCTGTACTCTTGCAAGAAAAAAAAAAAAAAAATGAATCTAAAGGAAGGGTGCAAAAAGTCACAGTGAGCAAATAAATCAACAAAAAATATAGTAGTAAATCAAAATGAATAATGTTTTAAAAATTATGTGTTTAAAAACAAGCTGGGGCCAAAATTTCNAAAAAAAAAAAAAAAAGTGAATCTAAAGGAAGGGTGCAAAAAGTCACAGTGAGCAAATAAATCAACAAAAAATATAGTAGTAAATCAAAATGAATAATGTTTTAAAAATTATGTGTTTAAAAACAAGCTGGGGCCAAAATTTCAGAGAGTAGTAACATGGAAGTTGGGAATAATAGTGTAGAGAGAAATAAAAGTAAATCAAGTGTCTTTTTTTTTTTTTTTTTGCTTGGAGAATAGAGATTTTGATTAAATTGTGCGTTTAAATAAAGTAAGCATTTACATGCACACATGCATACACATATATAAAACAGTAGAAGTGGGAAATGTGGAAAAAAGAAAATGCAGTCAACACAATAAAAGATAGGACTACAGAAGAAGAAATGGAAAAAAAAAAAAAAGAGGAGAGTCAAGAGAAAAAGACTTTGGCTTAGTGACATTGTCTGAACTCCTGGAATAAGCCTTGCCTGACTCTAGATGCACTCCTGGACTTCTTACTTACTTGAGTCATTCAGTCACCCTTTTGGCTAAAATTAGATTAGATGGGTTTTTACCACATGAATTCATCCCAAAGCATCTTAATTAATTCAGCCTTCATATTCATCACCCATATTTTTGCTTCACTTGCCTTCCTTTTCATGCTGAATTAAATGCTCACACTTTACCACAGTGGGTTAAAATTTATTTTTGAAAACATACAGGATATAAATAATGAAAAAAATTCACCCATTGCTAGATTCCTCATTTCTCTGGCTTTTCAATATTTCGACTTGGCCATTCCCTAGCCCTGCAAAGAGATGCCATCTATTTTTCCATCTCAGAGTCTCGGACACACGATCTTTTGTTGGAAAAGGATTAAAAAAAAAATCAACTTCTTCCACCAAAATTAAGCAAAAATGAAACACAAGTTATGCCATTTATACAGTATTTTCATACTCAGTTTGACCCGAGATGAAAACTTGGGGACAATTAAATAGCCATAAAATAAATCAATCTCAGAGAGCCGATTTCCCAGGTCTAATGTTCCTCAGAGTTTCAAGTAGAGTTTTATTCACATAGGAAAGTACTTCCAGTCATATTTTTTTTCCTGCTGCACTCACAGGCCAGGATTTTCTCCTGACTGTGTGTAAAATAAAAAATACCTCCTACCTGGATCACTCTTTCTCTGTTTATAGAGAAACTGAAAGGGAAAGTGTTAGTTGCTCAGAGATGTCTGACTCTCTACGACCCCATGGACTGTAGACCACCAGGCTCCTCTGTCCATGGAATTCTCCAGGCAAGACACTGGAGTGGGTAACCATTCCCATCTCTAGGGGATCTTCCTGACCCAAGGATTGAACCCAGGACTCCTGCACCGCAGGCAGATTCTTTACCATCTGAGCTACCAGGGAAGCCCCTTGTGTATGAATTTATCACACTTTATTTGTCTGTTCATCAGCTGTTAGATATATTTAGGTTGTTTCCACTTTGGGGCTATTATGAATAATGCTTCTATGAACATTCACATATAAGTTTTGTGCAGACATACCATTCCAATTTTCAAGAAGATTTTAGAGAAACTTCCAAACTATTCTCCAAGGTTACTGTACCATCTTACTATCCTACCATAATGTGAGTTTCAATTTCTGCACATCCTCACCCATACTTGCTATTGTCTTTTTGGTTATAGCCACTTAGTGTTTGTTAAGAGGTATTTCATTGTGGTTTTGATTTGTACTACCTAATGACATGTGTTGTTGGGCATGTTTCCGTGAACAATCAGACTGAAAGTAGTGTAGGGATACAGCCAGGTCTCGGAAACAACTAGAGCCAGGGTCACAAATGCAGCCGAGACTCCCTCTCTCTTATGGACTGTAGACCACCAGGCTCCTCTGTCCATGGAATTCTCCAGGCAAGACACTGGAGTGGGTAACCATTCCCATCTCTAGGGGATCTTCCTGACCCAAGGATTGAACCCAGGACTCCTGCACTGCAGGCAGATTCTTTACCATCTGAGCTACCAGGGAAGCCCCTTGTGTATGAATTTATCACACTTTATTTGTCTGTTCATCAGCTGTTAGATATATTTAGGTTGTTTCCACTTTGGGGCTATTATGAATAATGCTTCTATGAACATTCACATATAAGTTTTGTGCAGACATACCATTCCAATTTTCAAGAAGATTTTAGAGAAACTTCCAAACTATTCTCCAAGGTTACTGTACCATCTTACTATCCTACCATAATGTGAGTTTCAATTTCTGCACATCCTCACCCATACTTGCTATTGTCTTTTTGGTTATAGCCACTTAGTGTTTGTTAAGAGGTATTTCATTGTGGTTTTGATTTGTACTACCTAATGACATGTGTTGTTGGGCATGTTTCCGTGAACAATCAGACTGAAAGTAGTGTAGGGATACAGCCAGGTCTCGGAAACAACTAGAGCCAGGGTCACAAATGCAGCCGAGACTCCCTCTCTCTCCTTATCACCTGCTCTGGTTTTCCTGGCAGGTGAGCTGAGTGTTCGTCTCTTTTATCAGAGACAAACTTCTTCCACATGGCTCCTGTAAGTTCCTGCCATCAGACGGGGCCTGACTCCTTTTCTCAGGAAGCTCTGATTCATCTGCCTTGGGTCAGACACTCAGGACTGCTGCTGCTGCTAAGTCACTTCAGTCGTGTCCGACTCTGTGTGACCCCATAGACGGCAGCCCACCAGGCTCCCCCGTCCCTGGGATTCTCCAGGCAAGAACACTGGAGTGGGTTGCCATTTCCTTCTCCAGTGCATGAAAGAGAAAAGTGAAAGTGAAGTCGCTCAGTCTGTCCGACTGTTAGCGACCCCATGGACTGCAGCCCACCAGGCTACTCCGTCCATTGGATTTTCCAGGCAAGAGTACTGGGGTGGGGCGCCATTGCCTTCCCCGGACACTCAGGACTAGATCAGTTAATAGTGAACAGGAAATCAACACAAGACAAAAACATGGCAGCTCCCAAAGGAATCACATGACTGAAAAAGGAGGAGTGGGTCTCAAGAATGCCTGTGTGCGTGCTCAGTTGCTTCAGTCGGGTCCAACTCTGAAACCCCATGGACTGTAGCCCACCAGGCTCCTCTGTCCATGGGATTTCCCAAGCAAGACTATTGGAGTGGGTTGCCATTTCCTTCTCCAGAGTACCTTCTTGACCTATGGATCAAACCCATGTCTCCTGCATTGGCAGGTAGATTCTTTACCACTGAGACACAAATAGGGAAATGTCATTTCCAATAGAAAGAGGAGAAACTGATAATATGAAATACTATGTGTCCATGTCACTCCTGACTTTGAAGAGCAAAAGGTACTAGATTTTTAGTCTCTAAAAGTTTTATAATGGCCTTTGGTCAAAAGCCTTAAATTTTTTACTCACCTGAACTATTGCCAAATATAAAGGAATATATAGTTATACTCTTACGGTATATTAGTGATATTCTTGATGTTGGTTGTGTACTTAAACGGCAATATTCTGGGGCTGATGTAATGTTATAACAAAGTTTTTGAAGGAAATGCTATTGCAATAAATGACAGCACTGTTCTGTTTGTATTGCAACTTTCACTGACGTCACCAAAAAGAATTCTGATGAAACACTGAACACATAGGTTACAGTCAGGCAGCCCGCAGGCCTGATTTCACTTTATAACATTTATTGTTTGACTCACATGATAATTTTTTAAAGTTGCATTAGTCTCCTACACTAAAAAACCTGGAAACTTCACACAGAAATCTGAATTTTAGCTTCTCTTGGAAAATGAAAGGCACTGCCCTTCCACGCTCATTCCTCTGCACACGTGTTTTGTAACCACTGATTCAATTTTTTTTCCTATCTCTATTTATCATCTATCTCTAAGGAAGCATATATTAAATTTCTAAGTCATACTTACTCATGGCCTTGCTGACCTATAAGGTGACAGGACATAAATGAGCGTTTTGCTTTACAGCTGAATGAAACAAAAATCTCTTCCATAGGTATTTAAAGCTTGTGATCATTTTACTTTCAGGCTCTTGTATTATAGGAAGGAAAATTATAGAGACAACATAAATTCTCTTCACAAAATCAGCAGTCTTTGTATTAATTCTTGGTCTTCTCTCAAAAGAGACAACTCCTAGTTTTTATTACTTACTACTGATTATATTTATCTAATACTATTCTGTAGTTTCATTATCAATTGTCATAAACCATCTTTAGTAAAAAAATATATAGTTGTGAAAGTGAAATTGCTCAGTCGTGTCCGACTCTTTGCGACCCGTGGACTGTAGCCCACCAAGCTCCTCCATCCATGGGATTCTCCAGGCAAGAATACTGGAGTGGGTTGCCATTTCCTTCTCCAGAGGATCTTCCCGACCCAGGGATCGAACCCAGGTCTCCCACATTGCAAGCAGACGTTTTAACCTCTGCACCACCAGGGAAGCCCAAAATATACAGTCATAATAATATAAATATAGTTAACAATACTGTATTTGAATGCTGCTATGAGGGTATATCTTTAAAGTTCTCATCAAAAGAAAACAAGGTTTTGTAACTATGTAAAGTGATGGATGTTAAACTAAACTCTGGTGATCATTTTGCAATATATACAAATATGAAATCATACGTTGTACAACTGAAATCAATATATTGTTAAATGTCAACTATATCACATAAGTTAAAAAAATCATTTTAGCTTGAAGTACTCTAAACAATTCTGGTTCTAATCTAAGGCCATCTGGTTGTCATCCTATTCTGATTGATGGCAGGAAGTTTATAATCTTGCCCTTTACTTACCTTAATCAACCCAATGAAAGATGGCACTCTGTGTTATTAGCATTTCAATTCAGTTTCTTAAGACTCAAGAGGCTAAGGTATTGGGCCATCTTATCCACTGACTGCTGCTATGCTACCCAGAGCCCTCTGAGGAACGAGCAGTTCATTCCCTCAGATGTTGGGAGTGCTGCTGGAAGATGTGTTCAGCTGTCAACCCTACTGAAACTGCCTTCCTCACAGTCACGTCTTCTCTGAAGGCAGTCCACGCCTGAAGAATTCTTGCTTGAGATATAAAATCCTGCCTCTGCTTTCCCAGTGTGGGATATCTAAAGGACCATTCCACCCCCAAGGCTCCCAAGGCCTTCAATGGAAGTTCAGTTTCTGTTTAATCTTGCTTCCCTGTGTCTTTCCATAGGCGTTGATCTCAAGCTCCCTTTAGGAACCCTTTGCACCCTAGTCTCCATCTCGGAGCTGGCTTTGTGGAGGCCGTCTTGTGAAACTGTTAGGAAAAGGCTGGCTATGAATGAGGGTAGTGTTTCAGAGAGGAAGCGAAGAAACTAGGACAGCTGAAGCACAGGATTCCTACATGGGAGACGAGGCAAAATAGCAAGTGGGGCAAGTTTCTGAAAGCCCAGCAGGAAAGTCTCCATTGATTCTCAACCAGAGCTCCCAGAGAGCAGAAACCAAGCAGTGCTGGTTATTCTTCTCCTGTTTCCTATTAAAGTACTCATGAGCACAAGGCGAGAAGATGAAAAAGTCACACTGGCGTTACCAACTAGGAATGCTCCCCAGCTATCTGCCAGATGTCAGGAAGGACGTTTTCATAGCAAAGCCTGGAATGAGAAGCCGGGGGATGTAACTTAGAGGGGTTTTAAGTAAGGAAAAGTGAGATGGTGAATATGGGCAGAACTATAGACCGCTAGAGATGACTGCCCCCATGAGGGGAGAGGAATCAATCCTGAAGACCAGAAGTCCTCTCTTATAAGGACAGGGGGATCTATCCTTTAGAGTGAACAGATTCAGGATAAAAAGAAATCCGCAGGCTAACAAAGATGGGCTAGGTGGCTTGCCCATCCAGGCCTCCAGTCTGAGATGCAAACAGAGGATTCCAACACTCACCGTTGCCCCATGATTACAGGCATTCACCAGAGCTGAATATAGTTCTCCCTTTTCAAGGATAATCAATATTTAAAATTGTTAGGGGAAGTCTATGAAACATTATATAACATAAACGATAGAGAATTTGGCCCTTGAGGTTTTCAGAATAACATGTGTTTGGAAAATATGTCTATAGGAGACCTAATTGATTTTAGAAACCATCAGCTTTGCACTGTGAACAAGATTAAGGAAAACATGGATGCTTGAAATAAAAGATGAACTATGAAACAGATATGATAAACTGATTTTTTTTTAAAAGGAGCTAGTTGAGATGGAATCAGAAATCAAAAACTGTATCAGATGGGACTATTGTTAAAAAAAAAAAAAGTTAAAATATAATCACATAATTAGTCACACACCGACGGAGAAGAAAACTGAAGCAGTGACTTGGAGAATTAGCTTGAGAAGAAGGAAGCGTTAGAAAAAATACAGGGAAGTAACCTATTTTTTTCTGAGTAGTGTGATTTTCATCTGTTTCATGTTCATCGTTTTCATCTGCTTTCTACCTAAAAGAGCCACTGACTGGAAATTCAGAATTTATTCTGTGCTCTCACCCCCTTGATTTTATATCAGTCAAACATCACTCTGTGACATCTGTTTTCCTCACCATGCACAAAAGAGAATGTTGAACTGTTATCTTCAGAATGGCCAGTCAGCAGTGCCACCCCCCACCCTGGATATCTATTATCTTAACTCTGTGGTTCTCAGAACACTGGGAGGGAATGTTCTCAAGGTAACTCAAGATTAAAAAAAAAGGAAAATGGAAATGCTGAGAGTGAAAATGTGATAAATAGGTAGGGCAGAGACTAGATAATAATTCCAGATAAAAATTATTCCTAAGATCCAAGGCAGAAAAAACCATAAGCAATAAATTAACAGAAACAGATTATTAAACATTAATTAATAGAAAACTCTGCTGATGTGAAGATGTATCACAGTGCATGGAATTCAAGAGCCCATCATATACCCAAACATGAAAGGTAAGAAAAAAGTGAACACCTAGACATGTCCTATTAAAATTTTCTTTACGTTTCAAAAAATTTTGAAGTGTGCTACATATAGGAGAAAGACATGATGTACAAGAAAAACTGTAAGCATAAAATGAGATGTATTCTTTACCTCTCATGTAAAGATGAAATCATAGACAGGAAGGAGGGCTGCAGAAACAACAAGGGTGTCAAAGTTTGAACTATTAGAGTAATTGCCTGTCACAGCAAGTCCAGGATCCAGGACTGGAGTTACACCTGCTATCTCTGGTAGTTCCTCAGGCTCCTTTGAGCTGCTCATCCTTTCCCTCTGTGCTCTGCCAAGAATGAATGACCTTTCACCGATGCTGTTGTCAGCTAGTACACATTGTGTCTCCACAGTCAGGTTCAGTAAGGACCAGGCCACCATCAGGTTGACCATCTTGAACTCATCCGTCATCACCCCTTTGAGGCACCTGATCTGTTGGATCATCTGTAGGGATCAGTTTGTGGCCATAAACAAGCACCCTAGTTTGCTATTGCTGCTATAACAAATTAATACACACTTGGTGGCTTAAAACAATTCAACTTTATTATTTCACAGTTTTGTGGATGCTGGCAGTCTGAGATGGGTTTCACTGGGATAAATCAAGGTGTCATGAGGGCTGCAGTCTCTTTGGGGGGCTCTATGGGAGAATCTGTTTTCCTGCTCTTTCCAGCTTCTCAAGGCTACCTGCATCCCTTGGAACATGGCCCCCTTTCATCTTCAAAACTAACAACAGTTAGCTGAGTTCTCATCACATTGCATCACTCTGGCTTTCCCTTCTGCCTTCTTCTTCTACATTTAAGAACTCTTGTGATTATATTGGGCCCACCTGAATAATCCAGGGTATACTCTCTTTCTTAAGGTCAATTTGTTAATAACCTTAGCTCTATCTGCTACCTTAATTCCCCTTTGCCATATGACCTAATGGGTTTTAGGAATTAGAACATAGCCATCTTTGGAGTTTCACTATTCTGCCTACTACAACAGGCTTCTCTGGTTTTGCTTCTGGCTACCTTAACTATGGGGCTTCCCAGATGGCTCAGTGGTAAAGAAACTGCCTGCCAATGCAGGAGATGTGGGAGACTCAGGTTTGATCCCTGGGTCAGGAAGATCCCGAGGGAGGAAATGGCGACCCACTCCAGTATTCTTGCCTGAAAAATCCCATTGACAGAGGACAGGCCACAGCCCATGGGGTGGTTGGACATGACTCAGTGACTAGGCACACACACCTTGACTATGCATTAGCACTTCCAGAGAAGATTGGTGATATAAAAAAGGTAAATGTTAACACTCATTTATAAGAGCTTGATGAAAGAGGGGACAACACATGGCTAAAATATAGAACTAAGATTAAATCAGATAAAACATGTGAAATCCTCTACCCCAGACTTGACCCAGAACCTTTTGATTAAGTGGAATCTGAAGTTGACACCCTAGGTCCTTTCAAAGCATGGCTCCTAGAGTTTGGTCCTTATCCATTTTTACACAGGAGTCACTATTTCACAAAATTCTCGCTACTATCTTTCTCTTCTCCTCCCCATCATCCTGAAAATATATATATTTTTAAATTTCTCCTTTGGATACATTCGGCATGGAAAGGCTGCCAGGGACACTGTGTTTGCTTTATCGCTGTGGACCAAGAGTCTGTAATCTTGATCATCGCTTTTCTGGATTTTCTTCTGTGATTTTCTGGTGGCTCAGATGGTAGAGGATCTGTCTGCAATACGGGAGCCCCAGGTTCAATCCTTGGGTTGGGAAGAGCCCCTGGAGAAGGGAATGGCAGTCCACTCCAGGACGCATGTCTGGAGAATTACACAGACAAAGGAGCCTGCTGGGCTACAGTCCATTGGGTTTCACAGTCAGACACGACTGAGCGACTAACATACACAGCAATGTATCAGAGTGGTTGTCTCTCTGTGGTCCTGCCAATAAAATGTTGTCAAACTTTTGCACTTTTGCCATCTGATAGATGAGAAGTGATACCAACATAGTTATAATTTTCACCTCTCTTATTGTGAATAAGTTTGACCATCTTATCATGTTTAAAGGTCATGGAAAATACATTTTAATTTCAGTGTATTTGTTGCTTGTAGTATTTCTCACTTTTTAAAGTTGGAGAGAAGAGAACAGGATGGGTATGATTAGGTATGAAGCCAGTTTATATTGAGCCAAAGGTAATGGCAAATGTGTTTCTTAGAGAAAGATCTATGAAGCTTTACTTGAAATATTGCATGGAGGAAACTGTATCCATCAGATTTTATCATGAATTCATATAGCTAATTTCCTTACACTATGCTGCTCTCACCAGAGTGCTCTTCTTTAGCTATGTATCAGAGACACAAACAGAATTTGATTTTGAAAAAGAAAAGAAATAGATGCTTTGACCCACTAATGGACATTTGGACCCAGAGACTCTGAAGTCCTGGTAGGTTATTTTGTTTGTTTGTTTGTTTGTTTTTAGTTTTCTGGGGGTATTTTTTGTTTGTTTTTTTCTTTGAACTGAGAAGATGATTCTGTGCAGAAGAATGTACTTGTTCAATAATTATTTATTGGGTATCTTCCAACTGCCAGGGAATGAACTGGCTGGTGGATACAAGGAACACAACTGTGATAAAACCAGACACAGCTTCTGTCCTCAGAGACTGGAAAAATATAAACCAAAGATACTGAATAGATTCACAGGAAGTGTCACCAGTGCTCTGAAAGGACAGGGGGTTGAGATAGAGTAACAGGAAGGAATGCTTCTGGACAGTATGGTCAGGGACGATCCACCTGACAAGGGAACACTCAAGCTGATTTGCAGAAGCAAAATGGGCTTTGGGGCTGTGTACCTAAACTTTTAAGGGCTACCGGAAACATCTGAACAGAATTCACATAAAGTCCTTCGCTCAGTGCCTGGTTCATAGTAAATGCCAGCTGCTATGATGATGATTCAAATGATTTTCTGCTCAGCCAGATCTTCTTCCTCTAAGGTCCATTTCTGACTGTTAGTTGCTCAGTTGTGTCCAACTCTTTACGACCCCATGGCCTATAGGCTGCCAGGCTCATATATCCATGGAATTCTCCAGGCCAATATACTGGACTGGGTAGCCATTCCCTTCTCCAGGGGATCTTCCTGATCCAGGGATCAAATCCAGGTCTCCTGCACTGCAGGCAGATTCTTTACTATCTGAGCCACTGACTAAACTACTGCATTAAACCTTCCTTAGTGAATCCAGCCCACACACTGTTTTACTCACCAAATGTTTACAGGACCTCTACTGTCTGTCAGGTACCATCCTCAACTCTGGGGATACACTGGTAAAGTCCACTCGGCCTTCACAGAACATATGTTACAGTAGTAAACTAAATTTCTCAGTTTTCTTTTCCAGACTCAATAGGATTGCACACTCTTGGAGGGCACTGGACTTATCCTTTTTTTAATCCCTGCCCCCAGTTCCTGACATAAGCTAAGTGTTTTGTTAAGTGCTAGAGTCAGTGACCTTTTAGCTGGTCCAATGTGCATCATCCTCTCAGTAGCCAAGGACTCTGAGACCTGTCAGTGCTATTAGGAGAAAGAAGAGAATAAATGTAAAGTCTGACACATTAAGGGCCTAAAAACTATCTTTATGCCTTGAAAAAAGGCTAACATCTCTACCACTACAGACTGATTAAAAGTTTGAAGTACGGTACCAAAACTCAGATCCTGCTGGCATGGCCTTTAAACAAGTGATTGTTATAAATGTGTTGATTTTGTTACTGTTGTTAACCGACTTAAAAAAAAATTTTTTTTTTTCTTAAGAGAATATGTTCATCAATCCTGGAGAAGTTTCTGGAATCCTAATATGAACTAAAGCCCTCCCTCCACTTTGCCCACTATTACCCCACCACCCCACCACATGTATGTGTATCTACATCTATGTAGAGTGTAACGTATTTACACACTATGTAGAGTCTATAATTTTATTCCAAATCTCCTATTTCCTCCAAGTCAGTGCTTTCCAGCATAAAAAACACCTATTATGCCAATAACTTATTGAGTTACAGTTCATTTATTATGTGTTTGTTGTTACTATTGTTGAACACTAAGTCATGTCTGACTCTTTGCCATCCCATAGACTGCAGCACACCAGGCTCCTCTGACCGTCACTATCTTCCACAGTTTGCTCAAATTCATGTCCATTGAGTTGGTAATGTTATCTAACCATCCTATCCTCTATCACCCCCTTCTCCTCCTGCCTTCAGTCTTTCCCAGCATCAGGGCTCTTCACATCAGTTAGCCAAAGTATTGGAGCTTCAGCCTCAGCAACACTCCTTCAGATGAATATTCAGGGTTGATTTCCTTTAGAATTGCCTGGTTTGATCTTGTAGTCCAAGGAATTCTCAAGAGTCTTCTTCAGCACCACAATTCAAAAGCATCTATTCTTCAATTATGAGTTTAATATTAAATAACAGTTTAATATTAAATAATGCCCCTTTGGGTGTGAATTTCACGTAAACCACATATAATTATTTAGTGTAAGCATACTCCATGCAATATTTGGAATATATGTATTAATCACGCTTAGTTGTGTATGATTCTTTGTGACCCCATGAACTGTAGCCTGCCAGGCTCCTCTGTCC
This sequence comes from Oreotragus oreotragus, assembly GCA_006410675.1. Taxonomy (NCBI): domain Eukaryota; kingdom Metazoa; phylum Chordata; class Mammalia; order Artiodactyla; family Bovidae; genus Oreotragus; species Oreotragus oreotragus. Next base: position 6,304 of record SJYX01007988.1, on the reverse strand, counting down.
ATGGAATTCTCCAGGCAAGAAAACTGGAATGGCTTGCCATTTCCTTCTCCAGGGGAATCTTCCTGACCCAGGGATCAAACCCTGGTCTTCCACATTCCAGGCAGATTCCTTATCATTTGAGCCACCAGGGAAGCCCATTTGGAACATAGTTATATTAAAAAAATGATCTGTTCTTGTATGAAATTCTAATTTAACTTGGTGCCCTGTGTCTTTACTGACCAGATCAGGCAATCCTGCTTGTTACAGGTCTTTACCTATGCTGTTTTTCATAACCCCTTAAAAAATTATGCTAATTTTGCCAATAAGGTACCTGATATTCAGAGAGAGACAGTAATATTAACACCCTCAAGATTATACTGGCATGTGGTAGAATCAGGATGTGAAGCTAAGTGTGTTCAAACATGAAGGCCCTGTTTTCATACTTCTCAAGAAAACCAGTAATTGTCACAACCGTTTTGTCCAGAGCTGAATCAAACTCGAGTTTTATAATGTGAGATTAAGGGACATGCTTTTGCAGTTCCCAAAACACAGCTCTTCACTGTGCTGAGACTTGGCACCATCTGCCCCTTCTCACCATGTGAGTGCTACTCAGGCTTCATGACTCAGCTCAGAGGTTACCTCACTGAGGAAGCTTCTTTGATCATCAGAGCTGATCATTCTATGTATCTTCTTGGCACTTGTACAGTACACTGCAATGATCTTCTTAAGGGTCTGTCTCCCTCGGAAGACCATGAGTTTCCTGAGGTGGGCACCATGTCATTTTTCCAGTGCCCAGCATGGAAGTAGAGCTTCAGCAAATGCCCAAAGGCTGAAGCCCAAATCCTGGGCACCCAGTTTATATAAAGTCTGCCTAAAACACATATGAGATTACTGACTTGTTAGACAATGGATCTCCTGGCTGTTTTTGAAAAATGACATCAGAAAATGGAGATTAGAAACTAACTTAACTGAATAATGTGAATCTTTATAGTGGTTCATTTATTCACTCCTTAAGTTGTAAATGATTCTATCTGAATTGTTATAGTCCAACAGCTAAATATATGTTCATAATACAGTCTACTAAATTTCTACATTTTAAAGATCTTATGAAATATATTGATAGTAATTAGACATGTCCATAAACGATTTTTCAAGACTTTAATATCTTAGTTTTCTAAGGGTATTTTTTTCAACAACAAAAATAAATATAGCATTAGTGTAATAATAATAATAAAAGAAACTAACCTATCTGCTGCTGCTGCTACTAAGTCACTTCAGTCGTGTCCGACTCTGTGCGACCCCACAGATGGCAGCCCACCAGGCTCCTCTGTCCCTGGGATTCTCCAGGCAAGAATACTGGGGTGGTTTGCCATTTCCTTCTCCAACCTATCTAGATATAGACAAGAAAACTGTATCTGTTACTTTACTATTTAACTGGAGAAGAACCTTATCAATTATACTTTTTTTAATGATCCTATTTTGCTGTCACCTTTGACATAGTTTTAAGCTGTTTTGTTGCACAATTATCTTGAATGGAACATCTAAGAATGAATCAGCTTTAGTTAACATTCATAAATATCTAAAAAAGCAGGAGGGAGGAGTAAAGCAAAGATTAGTCTCATTTCCTAGCTTGACAAGGTTCAAATTAGTCATTTAAAAAAGCCAGTTTTGAGTGAAAAATGAAGTCATTTTACATGCTAAAGATACATGTGCTTGGCATATAATGATGTTATTTCTGAATATATTCCCCTGAATATATTCCAGATACTTTTTAAAAAGGTCTTTTAAAAATGAATTATAATTGTGGTGAATATGGGGCTTCTTGATGTCATTTCTCCTTTGTGGACAGACTCAGTGATTTCCAAAGGCTCCCAATTACATTCTTGAAAAGAATTACAGCACTCTTGTCCCTTGGCTGAACTGCTCGTCATCTCAAACTGAAACACATATTCAGTGCCAGCAAAGTGCTACTTCGCTGAGAACAGAAATATCCCTTGCCTCTGGTTCTGAGTTGGCCTAATATGTCCAGGTTCTGTAGCTCTTTTTCTGAAATATTCCAGACAAGAATAACGATGGGTTGATGCCCTTTCCAAAATGATATGTAAATACTATAAAAGGCATCTATTTATACTAGTCAATAAGTGTTTTAGGAATGATAGACAAATACAAATTTAGATAATTTCTGTTAAGACAAATAATGACTAGACCCAAATGGCAACTCTTCTTTGACAGAAGCCCATTCGGGAAAACCTCGAATTTATTCTTTTATGCTGAGGAAGTGACTGATGCAACCTAGGGTGTGACTTCATGTACTGGACACAGCTTTATGTCACAAGGAATTCTGTCTAATGGTGGAATCCCAAACATAACCATGTAGTCTAAGCAACATCTTGGGACCCAAAGCGAACTCCTCCTAGGTCAACGGAGGTAAGCACACTGCTGGCTCTTCCTCTGTACACGTGAGTGAAGGAGAGAGATGCAGATAACAGGTAAGAACACTGACTGCAGAGTCAGACTGCTGGAATTTGTCTCCCAGGTCTATGGCTTCCTGACCTTGGACAAGTTTGCTCTGAGCCTCGTTTCTTTCAACTATAAAAGAGAAAATGATAACAGTTATCTACCTCATAGATTACTGTGAGGATCAGTGAGACAGGTGGATGATTCAGCTCAAGGCCCAGCAAGGTAAGCACACAATCTGTTCATGCTTTCCTGCCTGTCAGAATGATGGAAATCAGGGGAACAGTCCACTGGCACGCAGGTAGACAACGTTTCAGCTTCTGACCACAACTTCCTCTGGATTGATTTCCATGAATAATGTAAATCATATTCGAAAGGAGCAGAGATTACAAAGAGGAAGAGATGGCAGGGACTCAGGATTTTAAATGCCTCCATTCTTCCTGTTCTTTCCCCTTGGCCTCCTTTCCACCTTACTTTCTTGAAGGAAACAAAAATGGACGCACAAAAAACAGGTCAGGAAAATACATGTTAAAAGACTTTGGCCTAAATCCCTATGCAGATGAGAGTAAGCTGAGCTGGCCTTTGAGGAACATCTGTTTCACATGGCTAGAGGCAGGCCTAGGGCCTAAAAGCAAAGGAGCTCCTTGCAACCCTTTCCTCCCTAAGCCCATACCCAGGATTCTCTGGATCTGACTGGCATGGAAAGGTGGATGTGGGAAGAACAAGCACGTCAGCAGAGAAGCAACACATTCAAGAGGCCATGCATCCCTCACCTGGTGCTCACCTGGTCCAAGGCAGCAATCAGACTTCAAGACATGTTTTCTTGTTTGTTCTATCACAAACATACTCTCTCTGGAACTCTCATTTCCCAGGTGAGAATAAAAAGGTGTAATGTGAAGAAGCTAAGTGACCCTCTTCAAGTCACATAGCTTGTCAGTTGCAGAGGTCACGCTAGACCACAGGACTGGAACTCTGTCTAGGGCTTTTGTTTTGTTCTCAAACACATGACAACCTTCCTATTGTACATAGACTAAAAGTGTTCTAAATGAGATGGGAAATTAATTACTTACTGGTTAAAACAAAGGATTCAAAAGATGGAAAAAACAAACTGTGGTACAGCCATTTCTAGAAGACATGGACTAAGAGGAAGCAGTAGGCTGTCGCAGGTCAGGGAACAGGGGACAGTGGATTCAGGAATCAGGGGGACAATGCCTATGCCTACGAATGTAGGAGGTCCCCAAATATCTTTATGAGACATGGATTTGGGCTGGGTATCTAGCTTATGGCAACTGCAAAACCACTAAACAGAAGTAAGGATAGAAAGATTGAATAAAGGAAAAAAAGGAAAAGAGAAAAAGACATAAATAAACACAACTTCTATGCTAAACAAGAGTGCCAAAGACATTTCAAATGAAAAGAAATCTAATTTAGAAAAGAAAAACGGAGGCAGTCCTAAGACGGCAGAACACTAGGACGGGGAGACCACTTTCTCCCCGACAAGTTCATCAAAAGAACATTTAAACTCTGAGTAAATGCCACAAAACAACCTCTGAATGCTGGCAGAGGACATCAGGCACCCAGAAAAGCAGCCCATTGTCTTCAAAAGGAGGTAGGAAAAAATATATAAAAGACAAAAAAAGAGACAAAAGAGGTAGGGAATGGAGCTCCGTCCCAGGACTACTACTACTAAGTCGCTTCAATTGTGTCCGACTCTGTGTGACCCCATAGACGGCAGTCCACCAGGCTCTGCCGTCCCTGGGATTCTCCAGGCAAGAACACTGGAGTGGGTTAGAGAGAATTTTCCAAACACCAGGAAACACTATCACTGCCGAGTCTGTGGCGAGCCTTGGAAGCACAGAGGGCAACATAACGGGGAGGAAAAATAAATAAATAATTAAAACCGACAGGTTACAAGCCCAGCAGTAACTCCCCCAGTGGAGAAGCAGTGCAGAGGCCTGCACACGCCACTACCAAGCGGGGGCTGGGCAGGGAGGCGTGGGCTGCACTGCTTAGAGTAAGGATCGGGCCTGAATGCCCTGAGGGCAATCTGAGTGAACTAACCTGGGCTAGCAAACCAGACTGTGGGATAGCTACCACGCGAAAAGCCCTAAGACACCGCCAGGCCCATGCACAGAACAAAGGACTGAACAGAACTAGCCGGCTGCAGACCATCCCCCTCCGGTGACAGGCAGCCAGAGCTGGAAGGGGGCAATCGCAGCCCCAGAGAGACATTATCTACCAAACTGCAAGCAGGGTTCTTTGCTAAGACTTCTTGGGGTTCTGGACAGTCAACATCCACCTGAGAAGGTGCGCTGGTTGTATACCCAGAAAACCGAACGGCAGGGATGGGGAAGGCGATAAGTCACAGTGACCACGCTCGCCAAAAACCTCATCACCTGAGCTGCTTGGACCTGGGGAGGGCACAAAACACAGGCCCAACTGAGTCTGTGCCTCTGAGGCCTACCCGAGTGCCTGAACCTGAGTGGCTTAGACCTGGGAGGTACATGTAGCCCAGGGCTGGCCTCAGACGGTTCCCGGTGGAGCAACCTAGAGCCTGACCAGTGTGGGCAGGGAGGGTACACTCACCGTGGGCGGGGGCAGGCCCAATGTGGCTGAGGCACTGCAAGCACATGCCAGTGTTATTTGTTTGCAGCATCCCTCCCTCCCCACAGTGTGACTGAACAAGTGAGCCTAAAAAAAGTGTCCACCACTGCCCCCTTTGTGTCAGGGTGGAAATCAGACACTGAAGAGACCAGCAAACAGAAGATGCTAAAACAGAGGGAACCGCCTTGGAAGTGACAGGTGCAATAGATTAAAACCCTGTTGTTAGTACTGACTACATAGGAAGGGGCCTACAGATCTTGAGAAATAAAAGCCAGATCAAGGAACTATCCAAAAATGAACTGACCCTACAATACCCATAACAACACCAGAGAAAGTCCTAGATATATTTTTACTATTTTTACGATCATTCGTTTTTTAAACTTTTTAAAAAAATTAAAAATTTTAAGCTCTCTATTACTCCTTTAATCTTCACTTTTATAACCAACTAATACTTTGCAAAAAAAAAGACCCTATTTTTAAAAAACAAACTTCATATATATATATATTTATAATTTTTGTGACTTTTTTTCTCTATTTTTTCTTCTTTTCTTTAATAGTGTATTTTTGAAATTTCAAACTCTACTCTAGATTTTTAATCTTTGCTTTTTGGTATTTGTTATCAATTTTGTATCTTTAAGAACCCAATCTTAAGTACCCATTTTCACTTGGGAGTGAGATTACTGGCTTGACTGCTCTCTCCCCCTTTGGACTCTCCTTTTTCTCCACCAGGTCGCCTCTGTCTCCTCCCTACACCCTCTCTTCTCTACCCAACTCTGTGAACCTCTGTGTGTTCCAGATGGTGGAGAACACTTAGGGAACTGATTACTGGCTGGATCTGTCTCTCTCCTTTTGATTCTCCCCTTTTATCCTCCTGGCCACCTCTGTCTCCTTCCTCCCTCTTCTCTTCTCTGTATAACTCCATGAACATCTCTGAGCGGTCCAGTTGTGCAGTGCACATAAGGAAGTGATTACTGGCTAGCTTGCTCTCTCCTCTATTGATTCCACCTCATTTCATTCGGATCACCTCTAACTCCCTCCTCCCTCTTCTCTTCTCCATGTAACTCTGTGAATCTCTCTGGGTGTCCCTCAATGTGGAGAAACTTTTCATCTTTAACCTAGATGTTTTATCAACGGTGCTGTATAGAAGGAGAAGTCTTGAGACTACTGTAAAAATAAGACTGAAAACCAGAAGCAGGAGGCTCAAGTCCAAACCCTGAGAACACCAGAGAACTCCTGACTCCAGGGAAAATTAATTGACAAGAGC
>SJYX01007987.1:387001-425040 GCA_006410675.1 Oreotragus oreotragus | reverse complement strand
CAGTCGTGTCTGACTCTTTGCGACCCCGTGGACTGTAACCTAGTAGGCTTCTCCATCCATGGGATTCTCAAGTGGTATCAGATGCCACATTCTCAAACCCTTCCTTTTCAGTAGTAAAAGTTTAGCTATGGATGAACATTTATAATTACTTAGAAAAATTTCGAGTGATTCCGAAAGTTTACTTTTCAAAGAAAAGCAATAAAAAATAAAATAATTTGCAAAAAGGACTTAAAAAAAATTCACAAGTTTTAGCATTTAGCTTCTCAGCATTTGTCTACAAGTTGTGAAGGGGATGCTCAAGTGACTATTGAAATGTTAGGGCTTGATAACATTCACCTGAACCAGACAACTTCACATTACAAATAAAGAAGCTCAGAAAGGCTAAGAGGCATGCCCAAAATGACATAGCTGATGGAAAAGCTTGCTCTAAATGAACATATCTTGCATTCCTATGTTTAACATTTGCAAAACACTATATATAGAAGGGTATAGAGCAAGAGTGGGCTGACTATGGCCTGTGAGCCAAATCCAGACTACTGTGTGTTTTAGTAAATGAAATTTTATTGGCTTACATCTGTGTTCATTCAATATCATATTGCTTATGGCTGATTTTGTGCTACTTAACAGTATATTAATTATAACAGACTGTAATACCCCCCAAATATAAAGTACATATTATCTGGCCTTTTACAGAAAAAGTTCACCAATTCCTGGTATACAAAACTAAGGTATGAGAGTATGCTAACAAAGAGAAAATGGAAATACTTTTATAAAAAGTGTTGTTTAATGTGCCTGTCAAAAAATAGTTTGAGACTTTATTCTGAATCTCCAATCAAAAATAAAGATTATGGCCATCCATGAATGTCATAAAGCCTGAGTCTTTCATTAATTACTTTTGTTCATTTTTTAAAGATCAAGAATCTGAAACCTATTATATTACATTTAATGAAGATAAAATGTAAGTATGGAAAGGCTATATAAAAGGTAGGGATAATATTCTCTAAATTGTATTCTAACAAAATAGAAGGAAAATGAGAAAAAAAAATCATTGTCAGCAAGGTATAATAGATATGATATAATGTACAGTAAGAAGGGGAAGTGATAGACATGCACTTTCATTCTTGTGAAACTCCCTTACTTTGGAAAGAAATGGTTGTCAATGCCTGTGCATTTCCTTGGCAGATTATACCACGCTGTACAATGGCAGCATTTGTCTTTGGTCTGTGGACCTAAGACATTCAGTATTGATGGGACCTTTTTCAGTACAGGTAATAATTAGGTGGTCAGTCAAGCAACCGAAAGATCGAGTTTAAAGTTAAAATTAAAGAAGAATTCCCAGCACTATAGCATTTCATTTTATGTAAAGCTCCTCACCAACCAGGCTCGTTTACTTGTCATAGGTCCTCAAATAAGAATATAAAGTTGACATGAAAGATATAAACATGTAAGGTAGCTTCAGTCCATGGAAAAGGAACTAAAAGAAACACTAGAACAAGCCTATTAGATGACTTAAAAGAATGGCAGAAAGAGTAATTAACAAAAGTCTCTAATCTCTATCATGTCCTTTAAAAAAAGAACGTGTCCAAGCAGCAGTTCATCCAAAGGTCATGGAGCCTTACTTCCCAGTTTTCCCTGGAGAAGCCACAGTTAAATTAATATTATTTAAATGATTATTAAGTCATCAGTACAATATTCTGATGCTTTTGTTCTGATTTCTTTTGTCACACATAATTGTCTCTCAAAATATTTAGTTTATAGTATTATGGTTGATTTCTAGCAATAAAGACTATTCTTTTTTAACTTTCTATGTGTACTTAGCATTTAGATGGGAGGGAAACTAGTGACTTCTGCAGTGTTCAGAGTTCAGGGTGATTCACCTTACCAAACCATCTTCTGTTGACGGATGAGGAAACTGAGGCTGAGAGAGCCTTATTTCCAGAGTTACACAATGAATGAGAGCATGGCTGGCAGGCAAGAAACAAAGGACCCCAGTCTCTGTCATAGACTCTTTTCACAGTGCCACTCTAATTCCCTACTTGGAGAACTTTTATTCAGTTTCCTTATTGAGATATGGCAAGGAGTTAAGTTATGACAAAGAGCTCCGATTTGAAGACATTTCCTTCAATGTTTAAATATTATTGTGCACCTTATTGATATGGGTGCTTGTGATTCTATACTTTTTTTTTTTTGAAAAACACACTCAAAAAGTTTTAATTTAAATAATGTGGACTGCTAAAAATGTTTACTATTTTGATATTCTTGACTTCATGAAAGAAAGCTTTCAGTTCAATTCAGTTCAGTCGCTCAGTTGTGTCCGACTCTTTGCGACCCCATGAATCGCAGCACACCAGGCCTCCCTGTCCATCACCACCTCTTGGAGTTCACTCAGACTCATGTCCATCGAGTCGGTGATGCCATCCTACCATCTCATTTGTGATTCTATACGTTTTGAAGCATGTTTAGCCATTCTTGTTAGGTCTAGTCATGAGTCCCCAGATGAGCATACAGGGTGGACATGAGAGATACAAACAAGTAACATAGCCTGATCCTGATTTCTCGTTCCAAAGAAAAAGAGCTAGAGACTTCCCAAATCAGAAGCACTAGGACAAGCCTATTAGATGACTAACATGTGGAGTCTTGGGTCATATTTTCCTGAGACTGTAAGCACTAGATCAACAGTCTTCAGTAACTAGATCAAGTCCCTGACTAAAGTTTCTGGATCAGTAAAGCTATCACATTTCCCAGTGTTCTGTTGTTTCCCCATAAGTTATCATTGAATGTAAAGTACTGCAAAAATGCCAGGTGTGATTCCGTAAGGCAGCAAGCAGCCATTCTTATATTTGGTGAACGTATTAGAGCACTCATTCTTTCTCAGATTGTCTTAATCTGCTCAGGCCACCATAACAAAATGTCTTGGGGTGGGTGATGGAAACAACAGAAATGTATTTCCTCATACTTTCTGGAGACTGGAATTCTTAGGTCAGGGTCCTGACATGGTCGGTTTCTGGTGAGGACTCTCTTCCTGACTTCCAGATGGCCAGCTTCTCAGTGTTTCTTCACATAGCAGAAAGAAGTCCTTTGGTTTCTCTTCTCCTAAGGAGAGTAATCTTATCATGAGTGTTGTAACCCCCTCCCCTGACTTCATCTAAACCTGATTACTTCCCAAGGGCCCCATCTCTAAATATTATCACAGTTGGGATGGGAGCTTCTGCATATGCATTTTGGGGGAGGGAAACCCAATTCAGGAGCTACACCAAGCTCTAGCAGGGAAGACAGACTTAAACAGAAAATATCACAATACAATGCACACAGTGCCATCAGTGAGCAAAATACAAATACTCTGAGGAGGGTAGTGGGCCATTTCATCTGTTATTCATCTCATAGAAGGACATGGAGATGTGTTTTTGGTGTGGAGAAGGCAGAGGTGCCATTCACAGTAGGATCAGCTACATAATTTGTCAGAGGACCAGTGCAAAGTGAAAATGGAGGGGCTCTTTTTCTAAAATTACTAAGAATTTCAAGGCAGTGATGGTGAAATATTAAACCCAGTATGGGCAAAGAACAAATATCGTATGATTCCGTTTATGTGGGGTAGCCAAAGCAGTCAAATTCAGAGACAGAAAATAGATGAAGGGCTATAGGGGTGGAGGGAGGGGAGAAGGGGTAGAGGGAGGGGAGAAGAAGATACTATTTTTTTAAGGACTTTTAGTTTGGGGTGGTGAAAAAGTTCTGGCAGAGGATGGTGGTGACAGTTTCACAACAATGTAAATGGACTTAATGCCCCTGGATTGTGCACTTAAAAATGATTAAGATGGTAAATTTTATGTTATGGCTATTTTACCACAATTTAAAAGAAAGTGAACCAAGCATGGGGCTCTTCTGAGTCCAGGGCACTATGTGGCTGCTGGGAGGTATACTCTGATTTTTAGCAGCAAGGAAAATGTTGAGTCTTTATATCTGCTGGAATGCCAGAGGGGTGTGTGTGTGTGCGCACGTGCACGTACGCGTGTACCTGGACTGGCAGGAGATGAGAGCTGTAAGAGTAGACTGAGACCAGGTATTCTGACCCACAGTATTGCTTGCCTCCACTAAGAGGTTTGCCCTTGTTTCCTCTTAATTAGCCACCTGTTTCGTTCAGGTATACATCCCTCGGGCANAGGTGGTCTGGTATTGCCATCTCTTTCAGAATTTTCCACAGTTTATTGTGATCCACACAGTCAAAGGCTTTGACATAGTCAATAAAGCAGAAGTAGATGTTTTTCTGGAACTCTCTTGCATTTTCCATGATCCAGCAGATGTCGGCAATTTGATCTCTGGTTCCTCTGCCTTTTCTAAAACTAGCTTGAACATCTGGAAGTTCATGGTTCACGTATTGCTGAAGCCTGGCTTGGAGAATTTTGAGCATTGCTTTACTAGCATGTGAGATGAGTGCAATTGTGTGGTAGTTTGGGCATTCTTTGGCATTGCCTTTCTTTGGAATTGGAATGAAAACTGACCTTTTTCAGTCATGTGGCCACTGCTGAGTTTTCCAAATTTGCTGGCATATTGAGTGCAGCACTTTCACAGCATCATCTTTCAGGATTTTAGGGGTAACTAAGCGATAACTAAATGAAGCTAACAGAGGGGAATGGTCCTGAATTTAATAGGGTCTTAAAGACTAGTCTGAGAAGTTTGTAGTTAATCGGAGGCTTTTAGGAATTTTTAAAAAATTTAAATGGGAAATTATCATTCTCAATCTTCTGTTTAGGAAAGATTAATCTGTTAGGAGTGTGAAGAGTAATTTAAACTATGGAAAGATAGAGGTCATAGGATCCAGTTGGAAGGCATATGGTAAATAGAAAACATCAGAGGAGTTGGCAACAGGCAGAACTTGGATTTAAGCACTCTCCTGAATAATATAGTTGGCTGGGGAAATGAATGCTGGCATTATTAATTAAATTAGAAAAGTCAGGATAAAAGTTGGCTTATGAGAGGATATAATTAATTCTGTTTTGGCATTTTATAAATTAATAGGAACTTTTCAGGTCCACTGTACCAAAATTACCACTGTCTACCTTGATACTTCAGTGAAAAGTCAATAGTTTTACAAACACATCGTAGATCAACTACACTGTCTACTAGATGCAAGACACTACTCTAAGTGCTGGGATATGTAGTGGTTAATAAAACAGACAATAATAAAGACTTTTCCCTCATGGAGCTTACATTTAGTGTTAGAAAAACAGCAAAGGACACTTAAACAAAATAGGAAAATCCAGAGAGATGTTAAACTGGAACAGAAGCAAAGGAATTATTTAACAATTGTTAAACAAAAACAGAGTGATCTACTGGGCCAAATGCTGCTGGTAAAATAGAGAAGTCAAGTGAAAGTCACTTAGTCGTGTCCGACTCTTTTCAACCCCATGGACTACACAGTCCATGGAATTCTCTAGGCCAGAACACTGGAGTGGGTAGCCTTTCCCTTCTCCAGGGGATCTTCCCAACCCAGGGATCGAACTCAGGTCTCCTGCACTGCAGGTGGATTCTTTTCCAGCTGAGCCATGAGGGAAGCCTGCTGGTAAAGTAAGAGTAAGATAAATAAATGGTCATTTGGATTTGGTGAGATAAACATTGTTGGTGACTTTATGACAGTAGGTGAGTGGGCAGTGTCCAATTTAAATTAAAGAAAGAGGGAATGAGTATAAAAGACTCATCCACTTATTAGATGATTATGCCGTAATGAAGAGTACAGAAATAAGTCAGGGCCTATAGAGGGTTTGTGAAGTCTTTAGCTCATCTGTTTTGGAGTGGATGAAATTGTAAGATATTTGTTTATTGATGAGAAAATCCACTAGAGAAGGAAAAGTTATGATTAAGTAAAGGGAGGAATTCTAGAGCAATGTCTTTGAGTAGATGAGGGGCATCCAGCGTACAAGTTAGGGAGTTGGCTTTTGGATGGGAAGATGGATGACTTATCCTATGTGATAATGGAAAGCAGAGTTTGGGAGTCCAGTGTAGATGGATATGATTGAGGGAATATGTGAAAGTTCTGTACTTACTGCCTCTATTTTCTTTGTTTCAGAATAAAAAGAATCAAAGAAGTTACTAAGAATGAGTTTTTTGTGTAACTTTCATCAATAATCAGAATGATATTATTGTATAATAGATTTAGTGGAAAAAAGAGAACAATTTTGTTTTGCAATGTAATACACCTTTTTAGAAGACAGTTGTAGGCGTTATACAATGTTTTAGCATCTGTATGAGATATGGATTTTTGTGTCATGTGAATTATCAGATAAAGCATCAATAGTTCTAGTGTCCCTCAGTGGGAAAGCAGTTGAATGCATTATGGTACATCCACACTGGGGACTACTGTGTATTTATTAGAAAATGAATTTGTTATTTCCACAGCTACTTGACTGGAGGGATTTCCAATGTATCTTTGTCAGGTGAGAAAAGTTCCAGTTATGGGTAATGTAGTTATTATGATCCCAGATTTTATAAAAATGAAGTAAGTATCTTGTGTGCATTTTTGTATATCATATTATTAATGTAAAAAGCAATTAAAATGGATATACAGTGACATATTAGCATTAACTGCCTTTTGTAGAGTGAGAATGGAGGCGTGATGGAGACATTAGTAGCTTTATTTTTATAGATATTTTCATTGTTTCACGGATGATAATGAGTATACTTTTTAAAAATTAAAAGTTAAAGAAACTTCCCTGGCAGTCAGTGGTTAAGATTCTGTGCCCCAACATAGGGGGCACGGGTTTGGTCCCTGGTCTAGGAACTAAGATCCCACATGCCTCCTGGTGTGGCCAAATATTAAAAAATAAAAGAGCAAACAGATCCAGAGATTCTGAATTATTCATTATCATCTTTACATAACACAATATCTTAAAAATTATTAACAGACTTAATTCCATTTTATGTTCTTTTTTTAAGGTTTTTTTTTGATGTGGATCATTTTTTAATATAAATTTATTTTAATTGGAGGTTAATTACTTTACAATATTGTATTGGTTTCACCATACATCAACATGAATCCGCCATAGGTATACATGATGAAAAGTATCTATATTGACTTTTTCATAATTTTCATTTGTTGTGGTTTAGTCACTAAATTGTGTCCATCTCTTTTGAGACCCTTTGGACTGTAGCCCACCAGATTTCTCTGTTTATGGAATTTCTCAGACAAGAATACTGGAGTGGGTTACCATTTCCTTATCCAGGGGATTCTCCTTGATCCCTGGGGACTGAACCCGTGTGTCCTGCATTGAAAGTGAATTCTTTACCACTGAGCTTCCAGGGAAGTCTATATTTTTCATACTACTATTTTCTTCCTGTATCCCCATGGAATGACATATCAATTGGTAATTGGGTTGAAGGAGATAATAGTAGGTATCTATGTATTCTATGAAGCCTAATTTAGATGAGCAAAATGACAGCTTGTGCTCCTCGGGGGTACTTTGCGAGCTATATAGAAGAATTTTATGCCAGAGACAACTTCCTGCCCCTGTAAACAGGCTTATGTGTGACTCTGGGTCTGTTGCCTAACTTCATGAATAAATATTTCTCATGCTTTGTTATGAAATGAAATAATTTTTTTTTAATTTTTAATTTTACTTTATTTTAGTTTACAGTACTGTATTGGTTTTGGCATATATTGACATGAATCCATCACGGGTCTACATGAACTCCCAAACATGAACCCCCCACTCCCACCTCCCACCCCACATCATCCCTCCGGATCATCCACATAAATGCCTAATTCATAGCAAAATGTGAGCAAAGAAAGAAAAAAGGATATTAGTTGCAGAAGTATTTTTCACCCCCACTCTCCCTGATCTTTCATCAGTGTTTATCACTTTGAGTCGAGTTTTCCTTCTTGGAAGACTTTGTTAACTGAGCTTCTATGACGTGACGCACTCCCACAAAAGTCTCACCCCAGTTATGTCTTCCAGTTCAAGCTTCTTGCCTGGGTTTCAGAGTACCTACTATAAGTACAGATATTCTTCACTAGATCAAAACTTGAAACCTGACATTGCTCAAACTGAACTTGCCATCTTTCCCATTGCTGTTCTCCAATGTTTGCCATCTCAACAAATGTTGAGGGTCCTTATAAATGCTTCAGTTCAGTTCAGTTCAGTCGCTTAGTCATGTCCAACTCTTTGCGACCCCATGAACTGCAGCACGCCAGGCCTCCCCGTCCATCACCAACTCCCGGAGTTCACTCAAACTCATGTCCATCGAGTCGGTGATGCCATCCAGCCATCTCATCCTCTGTCATCCCCTTCTCCTCCTGCCCCCAATCCCTCCCAGCATCAGAGTCTTTTCCAATGAGTCAACTTTTCGCATGAGGTGGCCAAAGTACTGGAGTTTCAGCTTTAGCATCATTCATTCCAAAGAACACCCAGGGCTGATCTCCTTCAGAATGGACTGGTTGGATCTCCTTGCAGTCCAAGAGACTCTCAAGAGTCTTCTCCAACACCACAGTATCAATGCTTAGAGTCCTTATAACTGTAACACACAGAGGCAAGAGAGGGGGAACCAGACATGGCTATCCTTTATCCAACTGTGGAGACATACTTCAACAGCTAGCAAAGGAGTATGGCCCACAGTTCAAAAGTTTATGAAGTATTTTCTTATTCCTCCAGAAGCCAGAAGAGTGATCCTAGAAGTGGATTCTCTCCCAGTTGAGCCTTCAGAAAGTCCAGTCTTTAGCATCTTTTATTCCCTTTGATTTTTTCTGTTTCCTTAGACTATATTCATTTCCTGTTGCTGCTGTACCAATTACCACATAGCTGGTGACTTAAAACAACACAAATTCTGGAGGTCAGGTGCCTGAAACAGGTATCGCTGGGGTAAGATAGGACTTCAGTCCTGCTGGGGCCTCAAGGGTAGAATTTGTTTCCTTGCCATTTCCAGCTTAGGGCGACCACCTAACATTCCTTGGTTTGTGATTTGCCTACCAGTGATGGGATGCATCTTTCTCATACTGCCGTCTCTTATGTTTCCCCTTTTCTGCCTCTCTTTTTGATTACAAATACACTAGGCCCATCCAGATAATCCAGGATAATCTTCCCATCTCAAATTCAACTTGTTAGCAAACTTAGTTCCATCTCTAGCCTTTAACTCCCCCTTGCCAACTTGGCAAGTTTTAGGGATTAGAATGTGAATATCTTTGGGGGCCACTGTTATACCTAACGGGCTTTGCTGGCAGCTCAGCTGGTAAAGAATATGCCTGCAGTGAAGGAGATCTGGGTTTGATTCCTGGATTGAGAATGTCCCCTGGAGGCAGAAAAGTCTACCCACTCCAGTATTGTTGCCTGGAGAATCCCAGGGACAGAGGAACCTGGCAGGCTATAGTCCATGGAGTTGCAAAGAGTCAGACAGGACTGAGCAACTAGCACAGCACAGCACAGCATTCTACCTAACACATGGGTTCACCCTTTAAAAATGTATGCAAATAAGATATGTACACACACAAAAAGGAGAGTAGAGTGGGGTGTCAAATACTTATCAAGTAATCAAAGGGAGAGAATGTGAGAGCAAACATAACATCAATAGCATGAGTGGTGATGGGGTCAGGAATATTCCCTCCTCTGATGTGTTCTTAGGTGTTCCAATAAAATCACACTTGTCCAGTAAGAGTTCAATGGATGACTCTGGAAACACAGGAGACTAAGAGGATGACACAAATTGGTTATTGGCGATATTTAGTGCTTATTCTTTCCCCTATGTCTAGGCTATTTGGTGACAGTGAATCTTCTGTTGCCACACTTGTTCAAAGTGGCTGGAGCTATGCAATTGGGAAGATCAACACCAGCTGCGTCCCCGCTATTATTAGCCCCCTTTCTTGGGCAAAATACAACTATGTCTTCACCTAGAAAATGAAAAATTCTCTTCCGCTTCCACAACCCGAAGATATCTGTGGCCAATGCTAGTCTAAAATCATAATGCCAGGGAAAACTCCCTTCTAAATTTTAGAGATGCTGTGTTGTGCTTAATTGCTCAGTTGTGTCCAGTTATTTGCGACCCCATGGACTGTAGCCTACCAGGCTCCTCTGTCCATGGAATTCTCCAGGCAAGAATACTGGAGCAGGTAGCCTTTTCCTTTTCCAGATCTTCCCAACCCAGGGGTCAAACTCAGGTCTCCCGAACTACAGGTGGATTCTTTACCGTCTGAACTACCAGGGAAAGTCCCATATTGTAGAAGTAATCTGACTTTATTTTGTATTGAAAGATTAGATGAAGTGTCAGTTATTCCATTAGATGACACTGAGAGCAGGAGGTTTGACTCTATGTGATGCAAGTAACTGCCTAGCGTTATAGCTGATTTAAATTAGAGTTATTTTCAGAATTTGAATTAATAAATATTTTAGGTCACCCTTTAACAGTCAGTTGCTAGTCATCTAACTTAGGAAATGTAAAATAACTAGGAAAAAAGGGAGAATTAATAGCTCTTTGGGTACTTGAAATATCTTCCCATCACTCAGATTAACTTTGAGGTGGGGAGGGGACATTTGGCTTCTATTATGTGAGGTTCTTTCTATTACTTGGCATATTTTCCAAGGCCTTCATGACTCGGAAGGTTAAGTACTGGTTGTGCCTTTTCTCACAAGCAATAAATAGCAAGTAAAAATGAGGAAAGTGCTTGGTAGACGTTACCTGCAAAGAATTTTTATTTAGAATCCTTGTTTTTACTGAGGTTGAATGACTTTCAGTCTGAAATATTTGAAATTTAGCACGATCTCCCAACTTGTGGCTGTTTGCACTCTTCAGCTTTTAGGACTGAGCTTTTAACACACAGTCCCTGAAATGTCAACATCCGTCGCTAAACATGGTCCCATCTTTGAGCCACAAGTTAATGAGAATGGACTATTTCAACTGCCAAACCACGGCAATGCCTCCAGTGTCTGTACTCTTGCTTTGAGTTGCCATAGACGCATGTGTTCTGCATCTGTATTGGAGGGGTTAGCCTCGACATTCCTTCATCCCGTGGAATATTTGCTTTTTTAAAAAAGAAAGGAGCAGATGTGCTTCACCCAGATATGCATGATATTTGGTCAGCCTGGAAATTCTTCCACCATGTCTTTCCTGTCACTGAGTAGTACCACACCAGGGCTGGGCTTCTGTATCCAATTGAAATTGATGATTGATGGTGACTTACTAATTATAATAGATCTACTGTCTAGAGTACCAGAGCTGTAATTTATTCCAAAAGGACCCTTATCCCCAGTTTCACATTTACAATTTCAACATTTAATCAGTTATCTCCTATGTGAACCGCTCTTATTTTTGAGGGTTTTGAAAGGTTAGAAAAAAAAGTCATCCAAATCATTTTGAAAGTTTTATCAGAAAACAAGGTATGTGTCACACTTTTCGCATATTCATTTCTCGAAAATCATGCACTGTGAAGTGAAAGGCGCTCAGTCATGTCTGACTCTTTGCGACCCCATGTTTTATATAGTCCATGGAATTCTCTGGGCCGGAATACAGGACTGGGTAGCCTTTCTCTTCTCCAGGGGATCTTCCCAACCCAGGAATCGAACTCAGGTCTCCTGCACTGCAAACAGATTCCTTACCAGCCAAGCCACCAGGGAAGCTCATGAACTGTAAGGATCTGGTTTATTTCACTTGGGCTTCCCTAGTAGCTCAGCTGGTAAAGAATGTACCTGCAATGCAGGAGACCTGGGTTCAATCCCTGATTCAGGAAGATCCCCTGGAGAAGGAAATGGCAACCCACTCCAATGCCCTTGCCTGGAAAATTCCATGAACGGAGGAGCTGGGCAGGCTACAGATCACAAAGAATTGGACATGATTCTGCAACTAACTTTCTTTCACTTACATAATGAAATCCAGGTCCATCTATTTTTTCCCAACTGGAAGATTTTCCTTCCTTTAGGTGGCTATATACCATATGTAATAGTATTCCATACTATATATACACATATATGAGATATACATATATACTCACGTGTACATATGTATTGCACTTTCTCTATCCATTCTTCCGCTGATGGACATCTGGATTGTTTTCATATCTTGGCTATTGTGAGTTATACTGCAGTTAACATGGAAACTCAGGTGTCTCTTCAAGATCCTAATTTAAATTCCTTTGGATAAACACCCAGAAGTGAGATTGCTGGATCATATGTTGGTTCTACTTAATTTTTTGAGGAAAAATAATGGTTTCCCCATTTTCATTACCACCAACAGTGTGCAAGGACTCTACTCCACATCTTTACCAACAGTGATGATGATGTTAGTCCTCCCAACATAATGATGATATTAGTTATCCTAACAAGTATCATGTACTGTCTCACATAATTTTGACTTACATTTCCCTGATGATGAGTTATGTTGAGCATATTTTCACTTGCTTTTTAACATCTTTGGAAAAATGCCTTTTTAGTTCATTTGTCCATGAAAACCATGCATTTTGCCTGGTGAAAGTCACTGTGTCCATTCAGACATAGACTCCAGATAATGTGGGAGTCCTTGATATGGTTTGTTCTTCTTTCCACCTCCCCTTTCCTCCCTTCCTCTGCCCCTCTCTCTTCCCTTTCCCTCTTTCTGCCCCTTTCAAACTATAAGCCACACTTAATTGTGCTAATAGCATCATTCTCTGGGGGTTCAGCAGTGGAGAATCCATCTGCAATGCAAGAGATGCAGGAGAAGCGGATTCTATCCCTGGGTCAGGAAGCTCCCCTGGGGAAAGAAATGGCAACCCTCTCCAGTATTCTTGCCTGAGAAATCCCATGGACAGAGGATCTTGGAGGGCTATAGTCCATGGGTTTGCAAAAGAATTGGACACTACTTAGCAACTAAACAACAGCAAATTGTGCTCATAAAGTAACATAAGTGCAGAATGGATTAACAGATGTTTCAATATTGTAGTAATTTTCCAATCTGACACTGATTTTGTTTGTTTGTTTTTTAATATAAATTTATTTCTTTTAATTGGAGGTTAATTACAATATTGTATTGGTTTTGGCATACATCAACATGAATCCGCCATGGGTAACACGTGTTCCCCATCCTGAACCCCCCTCCCACCTCCCTTCCCGTACCATCCCTCTGCGTCATCCCAGTGCACCAGCCCCAAGCATCCAGTATCATGCATTGAACCTGGACTGGTGATTCGTTTCATATATGATATTATACATGTTTCAATGCCATTCTCCCAAATCATCCCACCCTCTCCCTCTCCCACAGAGTCCAAAAGACTGTTCTATACATCTGTGTCTCTTTTGCTGTCTTGCATATGGGGTTATCATTATCGTCTTTCTAAATTCCATATATATGTGTTAGCATACTGTATTGGTGTTTTTCTTTCTGGCTTTCTTCACTCTGTATAATAGGCTCCAGTTTCATCCACCTCATCAGAACTGATTCAAATGTATTCTTTTTAATGGCTGAGTAATACTCCATTGTGTATATGTACCACAGCTTTCTTATCCATTCATCTGCTGATGGACACCTAGGTTGCTTCCATGTCCTGGCTATTATAAACAGTGCTGCGATGAACATTAGGTACACATATCTCTTTCAATTCTGGTTTCCTCGGTGTGTATGCCCAGCAGTGGGATTGCTGGGTCATAATGCTTTTGAAACATAGTGAAAGTGAAAGTCACTCAGTCATGTCCAACTCTTTGTGACCTCATGGCCTATACAGTCCAGGCCAGAATACTGGAGTGGGTAGCCTTTCCCTTCTCCAGGGGATCTTCCCAACACAGGAACTGAACCCAGGCCTCCTACATTTCAGGCGGATTCTTTACCAGCTGAGCCACCAGGGAAGCCCAAGAATAGTGGATAGCCTTTCCCTTCTCCAGTGGATCTTCCCAACCCAGGAATGCAACCGGGGTCTCCTGCATTGCAGGTGGATTCTTTACCAACTGAGCTGTGAAACAGAGTGAAACAAAAAGGCTTGAAATTAGATTTCAACTCAGTTTTTCAATTCTTTGAATGTGTAAGTATTTCTAAGGCACTGAAAAATGAAGTATACAATATAGTTTTCTGTTTAAGTATATGAGCAGTTCTCTTTAAACTAATGTGAATCAAATCATAAATACTATGCAGAGTGCATCTGTGTCAGTGGACTCCATGCCTCTGAGCAGAGAGTAGTGGCCTTCAAACCAGGTGCTAGTGAATGCTAGGGTTTTGTGGAGACCCTACAAATATTCCTTAAAATATAATTTAAAACATTCTCACATGTGTTGTAAAGCTTTTTAGGTCCTTCAATGTGTCAACTTATGAAGACAGGGTTTTGTTTTTTTTTTTTTCCAGTGTAGACCATGAAATNGCTCAGTGTTAAAGAATCTGCCTGCCAATGGAGGTGACACAGGTTCGCTCCCTGGGTCGGGAAGATCCCCTGGAGAAGGAAATGGCAAACCACTCCAGTATTCTTGCCTGAGAAATTCCATAAACAGAGGAGCCTGGAGAGCTACAGTCTGTGGGGTCGCAAGAGTCAGACACGACTTAGCAACTAAACCACGACTGCTACCAGAAGCTATTGGTCCTGGAGTCTGGGGAGGGAGAGAGCTGCCTAAAGGCCAAGGCAGTGGTCCTTTCAAGTAAAGTGGCTTTCGTGAACCACTGATGTTGCCTAAGTCTGAGAATGACACAATTTATGGAACATCTGTTTAGATGGGTATAAAATATTCTACAAGAACCTGTGAAGTTGTGACTAATTCTGGATGTAGGAAAGCTTCTTTACAGAGGAGATGATGCTTCATTTTAACTTGATGGATACATATTTCGTATCTGCTTATTGGTCATAGTTTGAAGGGAGAATAGACCAGAGGCAGAGACAGTGATATGCATCTGTCTCTTATACACATCTAGATGTGTATAAGAGACAGGTACAGACATGCATCACATAATTTATAAGTATACATAAATATATACACATGTGTATATATGTATATACACATGTATATATGCTTAGTCACTTCAGTCATGTCCAGCTCTAGCGACCCCAAGGACTACAGCCTGCCAGTCTCCTCCGTCCATGGGATTTTCCAGGCAAGAGTACTGGAGTGGGGTGCCATTGCCTTCTCCTCATATCAGTGTTTTAATGGCAAGTACTAAAAAGGTATTATAGAAAGATTTCATATGTATTTTAATTTTTGTGTGTATTTTATATTTCTAACCGGAATTCCCGATATTGTTAAGTAATTAATGCAATAATAAGTCTCTAAATCTACATTTCATGAGTCCCTGAACTATGAAATTATTCATTTCCTCTGAAAGCCCATGGTAGGAGAGTGAAAGTGAAAGTGTTAGTTGCTTAGTTGTGTCCAACTCTGCGACCCCATAGACTGTAGGCAACCAGGCTCCTCTGTCCATGGACTCTTCCAGGCAAGAATACTGGAGTAGGGGATCTTCCTGACCCAGGGATCAAACCTGGGTCTACTGCATTACAGGAAAAGTCTTTACCATCTAAGCTACCAGGGAAACCCCAGTAGTATAGTATGGATGTTCAAAATTAGCTATAAACTTGGTAGAAGCTCCATGCACTCCTGCTCCCTCTGGCTGTGCTGTATGCCGCCCAGTCAAGAGCAATTAATTTTTGTTTTAGTTTTTATTTTGTTTAGTTTTGTTTTTATTTATTTTTGTTTCCAAAACTGTCTGTGCTAGTTGTTCTCTTATTTACTAATACATTAAATTTATATTTAATTGTTCATCTAATTAAATGGTATGAAAAGAGATGAAATTTGGGAGCAAAAAGAAATGTTGTTTCTAAGAAAAGTAAGTTAAATGCTTTGGAAAGCTTTGGTTACAATCACAGCTAAATTAGGTGTAGAAAAAAAAATTATGAATTATTGGAAAAAGAATCATCAAAATCTGGATGATTTTCATGTGCAAGTTGCTTCTAAAGTGTTTTCAGTTCTAGCTATGTCTTAAAGACACTAGACTTCATACATGATACATTGGAGAAAAAAGGAATGTAAGAAGTTCTGAGGAGCAGCTGCTTACTTAGAAAACACCTTACCCATAGTTTAAAAATGGCAACTATGTGAACCTTTGTATGTTTTACATAAAAATTAAATTGTATCATTTTCTAGAAAGGGCTTCCCAGGTGGCTCAGTGGTAAAGCATCTGCCTGCCATTGCATGAGTTGCAGGTTCAATCCCTGGGTTGGGAAAATTCCTTGGAGGAGGAAATGGCAACCCACTCCAGTGTTCTTGCCTGGAAAATTCTGTGGACAAATAGGCCTGGTGGGCTGCAATCCATGGGTTTGCAGAGTGGGACACAACTAAGCCACTGAATACACATGCATGCATCCTTTTATAATCCTCTCCTTAAGTGGGTTTTTTTCTTTTTTTATGTATACACTACTTACCAGTCTAACTGCGTGAGTGAAGAGGATGTCTACCATAACTCAACCCTAATATTTCCTTTTAACCCTCTTTAATGATTCCAGGGTAATGTTATTGAAAGATATCAAAATTGAAAAGGTACTAAAAATCTATTACCATTTTCAATTTAATTGTGTGAGTCATAATTTTTTTTATACTGTGCAACCTAAAGAAAATTGAAAAATAAGGGGAAAAGTACAGGTGATAGACATGAAAATAAATGTTACTCTGATTCTTATTTCAAATGCTTTCAAAGTAGCCTTAATATTTTCATTGAGTAACTATCAAAAAAAAAAAGAAAAGAAAATGTAAAGATCATAAATGTAAACAGAAGCAAGAGATTTTAAAACACAATTTAACAGGTTGGGAAATTTATGTAAGTTTTCATCAAAAAAGTATTTCTTTATCAAAATGTGTCTCCAATACTCTATTTTAGAGTGTAAAAAAGTGATTCAGATGCTGCTTGAGCTTCCTAGCAACAGAGGAAGAAGAGGATGCTATCAAATTGACCCAAAGGGAATCAGTAAGCTTCATTTTCAGTAAGAGGATAAGGGAGACTTCACATAGGAAGTAGGTTTAAACTCAACCGTAAAATTTTCTGGCAAATAGAGGGAGAGGTAATTTCTGAGAGAGGAAACTCAACAAAGGATGGTACAAGAGAAACAGAGTATTTATAGAGAAGGGTAGAAGCTCTTGGTTGGCTTTCCTGGTGGCTCAGTGTTAAAGAATCTGCCTGCCAATGGAGGTGACACAGGTTCGCTCCCTGGGTCGGGAAGATCCCCTGGAGAAGGAAATGGCAAACCACTCCAGTATTCTTGCCTGAGAAATTCCATAAACAGAGGAGCCTGGAGAGCTACAGTCTGTGGGGTCGCAAGAGTCAGACACGACTTAGCAACTAAACCACGACTGCTACCAGAAGCTATTGGTCCTGGAGTCTGGGGAGGGAGAGAGCTGCCTAAAGGCCAAGGCAGTGGTCCTTTCAAGTAAAGTGGCTTTCGTGAACCACTGATGTTGCCTAAGTCTGAGAATGACACAATTTATGGAACATCTGTTTAGATGGGTATAAAATATTCTACAAGAACCTGTGAAGTTGTGACTAATTCTGGATGTAGGAAAGCTTCTTTACAGAGGAGATGATGCTTCATTTTAACTTGATGGATACATATTTCGTATCTGCTTATTGGTCATAGTTTGAAGGGAGAATAGACCAGAGGCAGAGACAGTGATATGCATATGGTGCAATGGAAAATAAGACTTCAGTCAAACAATTTCCCTTAATTTTAAGGCAATTACAGTTGATGTTTAAAAATAAATTTGAAATTCATGAAGTTGAAGATATTTTCATATCCTCTACTTTATTTATCCTTTTCCCTTATATTCAGAAAGTTCACCACGAAGTAAGCATCTTGGAGTCATTTGACTAAAATGAAAAAATTAATTTAAAAAATCGTTCTATCAAAACCGGTCATTATTTCTAAATAAAATGAGAGGTAAAATAAAAGTACGGTTTTATTGTATAGAAGATAAAATGTTTGCTCAAGTTGTTATATTATTAAAAGACAACTAAAATTGGATTTTAAATGTTTTTGAAAGGTTCCTAATTGTTGTCATATGGTTCGGTTTCATATATGTTTAGGCACTAAGTGCTTGCCACCCGTAAATGACTGAAGAATATATTCCTTGTGAAATGAACTCTCAGTTTTATTCATGATTAATAAAGGAAAGAGGTACAATTGTATCTTTTTTTTTTTTCAGTACTGTTCTGGCTTTCAGTTAAGAGGTTAGCTTGTAAATAGTAAAATAATGACAAAATAACTTCACTGTACAGAAATACCTTATATAATACTTATGGTATAAGAAATATGGATACATTTCACATGTAGAATCATTTAAAATATATTGGAAAAGTTAATATTTGCAAGATTTGCATACTTCATAGTATTTATAAACTGAGAGCTGTAATTTTTGTGTACTAGTGTATTTATTTTTAAAATAACAATTTTAAATTAATGCTTAATGAAAACTTTTTAGAAACATCAATAAAACAAAAAAAAATTTTATCCTACCATCACCCCAAAATATTTTATAAGATATATCTTTTATGCATACATAAAACTATGTAACCTACTTATATATTTTACTGTTTTCTTATAAAATTTATATTTATACTTCATTTTTGAAACTTAAGTCCTTAGCATATCTCTTTAGCATATTTTAATATTATAAATCACTTTTTAAATTATGAGATCTTAATGGCTTACATAAAGGTTATTGTATTGGTGTTTTCATATTTTATTTAGCTAGTCATTTGTGGTTGGCATTTACACTGTTCTTATCACCCCTAATGTAACTATGAAAGTGAACTGCCTGAGACTTAAATATTTGGCCCCGTCTCCTAGAGGGCAGTACAGGGATGTAGGCAGTCGCATCTTAAGGCTTTTGATTCATAGTGTGAAAAGACTATCCAACTTAAATGCCTACCTTCTTTAAAATTTGCCATCCCAGGAATCATCAGTATTTCGTTATTATTTTTTAATACTTTGGAGTTTTCTGCTTAAAAATTATTTATTTGATATCGATTGTTTTACATTTATTGACAATTTGTGTTTTTATGAGTTGTCCATTCATGTACTTTCCTGTGAATTTATATGATGCCTTTTGTCATTTGACTTTCCTACTTTTGAATTCCAATTCCCTACAATGAAAAAGACATTTTTTTTTTTACTGGTGTTAGTTCTAGAAGGTTTTATAGGTCTTTGTAGAACCAGTCAATTTCAGCTTCTTCAGCATCAGTGGTTGGGGCATAGACTTGGATTACTGTGACTTTGAATGGTTTGCCTTGGAAACAGAGATCATTCTTCATTTTTCAGACTGCACCCAAATACTGCATTTCTGACTCTTTTCTTGACTATGAGGGCTACTCCATTTCTTCAAAGGGATTCTTGCCCACATTAGTAGGTATACTGGTCATCTGAATTAAATTTGCCCATTTTCATCTATTTTAGTTCGCTGATTCCTAAGATGTCGATGTTCACTCTTAACCTCTCCTGCTTAACCATGTCCAATTTACCCTGATTCATGGACCCAACATTCCAGGCTCCTATGCAGTACTGTTCTTTATAATATCAGATTTTGCTTTCATCACCAGACGCATCCATAACTTAGCATCATTGCTGGTTTGGCCTAGCTGCTTCATCCTTTCAGAAGCTATTCGTAACTGCCCTCTACTCTCTCCCAATAGCGTATTGGACACCTTCCACCTGGGGGGCTCATCTTCTGGTGTCTTATCTTTTTGCCTTTTCATACTGTTCATGGGGTTCTCCAGGCAAGAACGCTAAAGTGGCTTGCCGTTTTCTTCTCCAGTTTTCTCCTCTTGTCCTTTGCTTTGGTATTTTGTTTATGGCACATGCGGGTGTATGTGTGTGGCATGAGGCTGTAAGTGGGCACATAAAAGGAAAAAGCACTCAGTTAAATTTTCAAATATTAATCCACTACATATTGCTATTATTCAGTTTCATTCAGGACAAAGTCAAAGCCTATTTAAACAGTCCATATATTTATGAATTTGAGGATTCACTTAAGTTGCAGGTTCCTTTCTCTTACAATCAGAAACTAGGACACACTCTACTCAAAATTAGTGTATCTGGGTGATTTTGAAAATTGAACAGAAGAGAGAATTCCTAGGAAAATGAAAAGCTACTCTTATGCTTAGAGATAAAAATCAGTGGTATGATTAAGTCTCTCAAAACACTCAAGACAAATTAGGCTGTGATTGTCACAACAAAATTTTCATTTGATGAGAACTTGAAGCTGACTGCATGGTTGCCAATAAATGTTTCCCATTAGAAGTGACACTGGACATTTTAGATGATGAAATACTGTTGTTAATGGATGTAGAGCTTCAACAATGCCAGAAATATTTCATTAAGTGGATTCTCTGCGTGTGGTGAAGTTTCACCATGTACAAATATTTTATGAACAATATTTTAGAAAATACATATTTATGTAGTTGGCAAAGCTATAGAGAAAAGTAAAAAAATGAAAAACATGAATTTTAGGTTAGTAGTTACCTCTGGGAGAGAGAAAAGGGAGTGTGATCAAAGCGGGTAAACAGGGGTAATAAATGTACTGAGAATGTTTAAATGGGTGGTAGTTACACAGGTTGTTGTTACTATTATCCCTTTTATATACATTATGCATAGGCTGTTAAAATATATTTTAATAATTTTTAAAATCACAAAAAATATCTAAAAACAGTTATAGTCAATACTTCTAAATGTGTTCTACGTGCCGAGTACTCCCTCTCTCTTTTTCCCCCCCTTTCCCCATCATGTTCGCACACTATGTTGTCCTTCTTATTTCTACTTGCATCTAAGTAAGTTTATCTTTTTTCTGTTTTGACAGACATCAAGAGCAAGTGGGCAGTAAATCCAAATGTAGAATCAGATTTTAAAAGCACAGTTTTAGGAACTGTTAGGTATAAATGGGGGTTGGGGTTGGGATGATACATGTTTATTTTAAAAAATTCTGTATTTCATCTCTAGTGTATCCTTTAAAAATATATATTTGATGTATGTTTAAACATACATCCAGCATAGTAAAATAATGCATATGTACATGTATATATTTGTCTCTTAGTAATAGAAAAGACACAAATGTAAAATACCTCTGTGCTTTATTTTTGCCTACTGTGCATATTTTTAAAAGGTTAACAAAGACAGGCATACAGCTAGGATATTTATGGAATATAGGCTATTTAGGAAGGGATGGATAAAATTTAGCATTTTGATAAGATAAAAAGGGCTATTCATTAAATCCTGTCCATCTAACTTAAATATAATGTATAATAAATTTCACTATTTGGTTTCCCAATTCTCCTTGAGGAAAGTTCTTGTGAGATTAGCACAGGCAAAATAAGTGTAAGAGCTGACATCCTGAGAGCAAAGGGAAAATTAGAAATTATTTTTAAAATGATTACTCAATTATATAATATTTTATATAATACAAGATGAATATTCATGATGTGGTATCAAGAAATGCTTCACTTTTATATTACAATGATTTTCACTTTCACTAAAATTATTCAGTTTATCACTTGAATTATTATAGTCCAATATTGAATTTTTTTCCCCAGACTGACTTTTTTTCTTGATAAAGTAGACAACAGTGTAGTGTTCTTTTCTTGCTGGACATTTCATGTGTGTTTTATGAAATTATTCACTGTCATGAAGTCTGTGTCCCGTCTACCTATATGCCAGTAATGTCTGTTGTGTAGATATAGGTATACACAGCATGCTATTTATGGAAAATTCATTTTCATATATAAATGCAGTAGGCAAATATTAAGCTAATTTTTTTCAGATGCTCACTCGTTGCAGCTACTATATTTCAGTTATAAGATTTTCTTCAGATTGTGGCTACCTGATGATAAATCTTCATGAATATTGGGGTACTGAGGAATGATGGACATCTTCTGAAAGCTGATTAGTAGAATCAACAGTAGTAATACACAATTGAGTTCCTGTGTGTCTTCCTAACTGCTCCTGTTCAAGGAAGATGAAGCATATTTAGTGATTCAGTATGCTCTCAGAATAGAGGGGCAAGAGAAAGAAAGACATAAAGTTAGATGGCAGGTATTTAGGTTGTATTTATTGGTCAGTGCAGACGGATCATGGAGATTTCATAAACTCTGCATTGCTCCAGAGACCTCATCGGAGAAGGCAATGGCACCCCACTCCAGTGTTCTTGACTGGAAAATCCCATGGACGGAGGAGCCTGGTGGGCTGCAGTCCCTGGGGTCGCTAGGAGTCAGACACGACTGAGCGACTTCACTTTCACTTTTCACTTTTCACTTTCATGCATTGGAAAAGGAAATGGCAACCCACTCCAGTACTCTTGCCTGGAGAATCCCAGGGGCGGGGGAACCTGGTGGGCTGCCGTCTATGGGGTCACACAGAGTCGGACAGGAATGAAGTGACTTAGCAGCAGAGACCTCATAGATTTTATTAGGTCTTGTTAAAGTCTATACTGGGGCTTCCCAAGTAGTGCAGTAGGAAAGAATCCGTCTGCCAATTCAGGAGACACTGGAGATGAGAGTTCGATCCTTGGGTAGGGAAGATCCCTTGGAGTAGGAAGCTGCAAAGAGTCAGACACAGCTGAGCAAGCACACATACCTGTACACTCTATGCTAAATAATGTGTTTACAGTTCTTGGTCTCTTTCCTTTTTTCAGCTTCTTGGTCACTCTGCACTTGGATCTGATTAACCTTACCATGAAATATTCTGGTGTAAGTGAATGAAAGAGTGTGTGTGTATGCTCAGTCATATCTGACTCTTTGCAACTCCAGGGACTGTAGCCCGCCAGGCTCCTCTGTCTACGGAATTTTCCAAGCAAGAATACTGGAGTGGATTCCCATTTCCTATTCTAGGGGATCTTCTTGACCCAGGGGTCAAACCTGCATCTCTTCCATCTCCTGCATTGGCAGGTGGATTCTTTACCACTGTACCACCTGGGAAAATGTCAGTGGAAATATGTCCACAGATACACCATCTATATTGCACTAATTTATTAAGTTTTGCAATTTTATATTCATTATTCTTAATTACTGTTTTAAAGATTAATAGATAATTCCATTTATATAGGTAAAGATATTACAAGATTTCTGTTTCCTGTTCTCCTTAGTTAAACCACACCCCCTACCAAAGGGAAAATTTTTGTAAAAGATATTAAGGGTGAATTCTAGGGTGATACCACCTAATTATCCATATTAGCTTATTTTATTTTTAAAAATAATGTGGTAGGAGTTTGTGTTATGCAGAATTAATGGAAGATAGTGAAAGTTACCAAAGAATCTGGTTAATTTGAATAGGTTTTCTCCATTAAATTATTGATAAAGTATCAATTGTCTATTTATAATTTCTAGTAATTAATTATTTGCTAAGCAGTCTCTCTAGCATGATGGGTAGAAAGAAAGAATTTACCATGAAGTAAAGGTGACACTGGAAACTACTAAGGATTAGCTTTCTTCCATAGGCATCTGATATGATATCATTGAAATACTGATTTTAAAAACAAGTATTCTAGAGTCATTGCAGGAAATACACTTCATGTGTCTTTAAATTTTAATCTATATGAAAGCTAAGAAGGACCCTGAGTAGACAGAATTGGTATGCTAAGTGGGTACTGCAGCTGTGTTGGCTTCACAAATGCTTTGCATGTGTTGTTCTCGAAGAGCAAATAATAAAGCAGTCCCCTCATCGTCCAAGGCCATGAGAATATTTTTTTCCCTTTTAATAATAGTCCCAAATATGATCTTCATTTTATTTTCTTAAAATGTTTGAAACAGTGAGCAGACACTTCAACTTGAAGACACAGCTGTTCAGTTGATCAGGCACAAAAGCAGCCCAACAATATCCTCAAAGTGAAATTGAAATTGCAATTATGTGGATTTTAACCACTGAATTTATAAATGTGCTCCTCCCCTCAAAGAAAGTTGGAAAGCTGCCAACTGCATTTTATGAGCATCACACATATCACAAAGAAATTTACATTTTGTCACCCTCTTCCCTTTATTGACATGTAAACCATCTCCCTGCTCTCTACCACTTACTTCTATTTGAAGGTGGAAGTTAGGTGGTTGGAAGTTGCTTTGATGATTTTCTCTCATCTGTTCAGGATAAGCAGCTGCACTAAATTGTATAGCATCATTTTGAATATGCATAGACCAATGCTCAGCTCCAATTAAAAGGGAAGTCTGACTTTATCTTCTTTCAGTTTGCATTGAACATTTTTAAGGCAGAATGATTAATGCTGCATTTGATACCATGCAAAATGGACTATTATTGTTATGGGATCATTGAGATATATTTTAAGTTACTTCACGTTCACTTTGAAAATTCTTAGCAACCTCTGACAAGAGCTAGAGAAATTTTTCCTTTTCAAAGTTTCCAAAAAATTCTAGTTAGTTTTCTTTCTAATTGCCCCTTAAAATTATTAATACTATTTTTGGTTGTCAAAGGTAATCGCTGGCTTTGTCAATGCCATGTGAAATAATTAATATGCTCCTTGCCATATATTTTTCATTATTAGGACAAAGTGAAAACTTTGTGACTTTTCTTTAGTTTTCATTTTTTAATTCAATTCTTGAGTTTGTCCAGCTATACATTTGTTCTATTTTTAAATCATTTTTTAAAAAATTCATTTTATGGTAGTTGATTTATACTGTTCATGGGGTTCTCAAGGCAAGAATGCTTTGTCATTGAAGTGGTTTGTCATTCTGTTCTCCAGTGGACCACGTTTTATCAGAACTCTCCGCTATGACCTGTCCATCTTGGGTGGCCCTACGTGGCATGGCTCATAGCTTCATTGAGTTAGGCCAGGCTGTGATCCACGTGATCAGTTTGGTTAGTTCTCTGTGATTTTGATTTTCATTCTGTCTGCCCTCTGATGGATGAAGATAAGAGGCTTGTGAAACCTTTGTGATGGGAGAGACTGGCATGGGGAAACTAGGTCTTGCTCTGGCAGGCAGGGCCATACTCAGTAAATCTTTAATCCAATTTTCTGCTGATGGGTGCGTCTGTGTTCCCTCCCTGTAGTTTGGCTTGAGACCAAACTATGGTAGGGATAATGGGCTCCAAAATCACTGCAGATGATAACTGCAGCCATGAAATTAAAAGACACTTGCTATGACAAACCTAGATAGCATATTAAAAAGCAGAGACATTACTTTGCCAACAAAGGTCTGTCTAGTCAAAGCTATGGTTTTTCCTGTAATCATGTATGGATGTGACAGTTAGGCCATAAAGAAGGTTGAGTGAGTGAAGTTGCTCAGTCGTGTTCAACTCTTTGCGACCCCATGGACTGTAGCCTACCAAGCTCCTCTGTCCATGGGATTTTCCAGGCAATAGTATTGGAGTGGATTGCCATTTCCTTCTCCAGAGGATCTTCCCGACTCAGGGATTGAACCCTGGTCTCCTGCATTGTAGACAGATGCTTTACCATCTGAGCCACCAGGAAGTCCTAAAGAAGGTTGAGCGTAGAATAATTGATGCTTTTGAACTGTGTTGTTGAAGAAGACTATTGTTGAGTCCCTTGGCCTGCAAGGAGATCAAACCATTCAATCCTAAAGGAAATCAATTCTGAATATTCACTGGAAGGACTGATGATAAAACTGAAGCTCTGATACTTTAGTCATCTGATGACAAGAACTGACTCATTAGAAAAGACTCCGATGCTGGGAAAGATTGAAGGCAGGAGGAGAAGGGGATGACAGAGGATGATATGGTTGGGTGGCATCACTGACTCAATGGACATAAGTTTGAGCAAGCTCCGGGAGATGGTGAAGGACAAGGAAGCCTGGCGTGTTGCAGTCCATGGAGTTGCAAAGAGTTGAACATGACCGAATGAATGAATGACTTAAACAATTGTTGATTTATGATGATATGTTAATTTCTGCTATACAGCAAAATGAGTCAAGTATACATATAGCTACATTATTTTCATATTCTTTTCCATTATGGTTTATCACAAAATAGTGATTGTAGTTCTCTGTGTTGTACAGTAAGATCTTGTTGTTTATCCAGTCTATGTATAATATTTTGCATCTGCTAACCCCAAACTTCCAGTCCATCCCTCCTCTACCCATTGCCCCGTCGGCAACCACAGTCCTGTTCTCTATGTCTGTGAATCTGTATCTGTTTCGTAGATAAGTTCATTTGTGTCATTAAAAATTTTATTTTATTATAAATGTATTTATTTTAATTGGAGGCTAATTGCTTTACAATATTGTATTGGTTTTGCGATACATCAACATGAATTTTAGATTCCACATGTAAGGTATATTATATGGTATTTGTCTTTCTGACTTCATTTCTTTGTTAATTTATTGAAATTGTTAATGTTTTGAAAATGTTAGCTCTCTGAATATACTTTGTTATTACCTTGCCTTGTCATTTATTGTTCATAAAAGAGCTTCAGATTTTTTTCATAAAAATCTCCAAACTAAAAAAAAAATACTGATTGTATTTGGGGTCAGCTTCTACTATTTAAACTAACACTGTAAACATGTAACTTTTATCTATGGTAATCCTGTTTCATGAAGATTCTAAATGCTAAAGAATTCCTTGGAAGGAAAGTGAACATCTAAACTGTAAAAATGTTTTGATATCTATTATTATGAGTTTTGAAGTGGCAAATGACTTTGATTTATTATCAACATTTAATAAATATTTTCCAAATATTGATAATAGCCACCTGATGTGTACCATTGAAATATTTTTCAAAAATATATAATTTGTATATCTCAAAATTATGAGATATCTTGGGTTAGACTTGTTTACCATGGCTAAATCTATTGCTCACTTCTAAAGTCTTGACTGAATTCTCTTTGTCACATTTGAAGGTATTAGTCATTTAAGTTTTTTGCTTTTTTCAAAGTCTTCCTCCTACTCCCAGACCTGGTACTTATTTTCATAGCAGCATCTCATGCCTCTGCTAGCCTCTTAACTTTATCTGAATTTTGTTTGTGCTGTATATTCCTTTCTTAATTAAGTTGACTTTACCCTGGGTACTTCTTCACCTACCACCCTAAGTTATCACCTTATGTTTAAGGCTCTCAGATCTTCTCGATTCTCTCCTCTGAACTCCAGAACCATATCATCAAAATGCTATTGGGAATCTCTACTAAGCTGTTCTACAAATATTTTAAACTCAGCTTATCTAAGTAAGACCTATCATTTTTCACCTTCCCCTGTTCCACCTGATCCCAGCCCCATGCTTCCCCACTAGTACTTGAATAGGCTGGGAACACAGACATCATCCTATAGATACTATCTTCCTTCTCAGGTTGTCTCCCACAGTATTCATCAAGGCTTATCAAATGTCTCATTCTATATCAATGCCAGCCCCTTTCTATTTTAACTTCTTGTATTCTATTAATAGGAGCCGGAAAATAACAAAGTTTCATAATTCTAGACTCTCTAGGGAGGAGCTAAGCGAAGATGCAGTAGTCAGACTCAACAAGCATTGTATGTTCTGTCAGACTGTGGTGGTTCCATCTGGTTACTTTGGACAGCTGAAGCAGACTCCCTAACATTTAAATTCCCAAGGGAATGAAGAGTGATTACACATTTCTTCTGCGTTGCCATCAGTTTCCATAGTCTGGCATTCAAGACTCTCCCAGATCAGCTCATCTGCCTTTATTTTCTTTTTATCCATCCGTTACTCTGTACTACAGACAGACAGAATTGTTTTTATTAAGTAAGTGAAGTCACTCAGTCGTGTCTGACTCTTTGTGACCCTATGGACTGTAGCCTACCAGGCTCCTCTGTCCATGGGATTTTCCAGGCAATAGTACTGGAGTGGATTGCCATTTCCTTCTCCAGCGGATCTTCCCAATCCAGGGATCGAACCCGGGTCTCCCACACTGTAGACAGACGCTTTACCGTCTGAGCCAGATACTGTTTTTATTATTCATACTTAAATCATAATTTCATGTGGTTAAGTATCTATTCCAAATTTTCTTCCCATATAGAGCTGTAACCTCACCCCTACAAATATAGTCTTACTGTTCCTGGATTGGTTCAATTCTGTCACTTCTATTATCATTTTATACACTAAAATTCATTTATTTACAGGATGATTTTTCTCTTCTACAATTTCTTAAGAAATAGTTTATATTTTATCTGTATCCCTATATCTTTTAGTTTTTGTAATTTGAATATTTAAATATTTTGGATGAATAAATGGTTTTTATTAAGGATTACTGAAGTATGAATGTAATTATTGACCAAGATTTTATATTATGGTAAAACAACCTAAAATTTGCCATTTTTTGACTGTACAGTTTAATTGTGTTAAGTATATTCATGTTATTGTGTAGCCATTAACACCATCCATCTCTGGGACTTTTTCATTTTTCCAGACAGAAACTTTCTACCTGTTAAATCAAAACTTTCCATTTCACATTAACTAGCCCCTGCCCTGGGGAACCATCCTTCTGCATTTTGCCTCTATGAGTTTGACTACCCTAGATACTTCCTGTAAGTAAAATCACACAATATTTGTCCTTTTGTACTATTTGTTTCATTTAGCATAGTATCCTTAAGGTTCATCCAGGTTCAGAATTTCATTCTTTTTTAAAATT
The DNA here is from genome assembly GCA_006410675.1 of Oreotragus oreotragus. Lineage (NCBI taxonomy): Eukaryota > Metazoa > Chordata > Mammalia > Artiodactyla > Bovidae > Oreotragus > Oreotragus oreotragus. The sequence goes on along the minus strand of SJYX01007987.1, from coordinate 396,549 downwards.
GTATAGTTTTCATTGTGTGTATATACCAACGTTTTATTTATACTTCATCCATCAGTGTGAGGGTTGCTTCCATGTTTTGGCTGTTGTGAATATGCTTCTTTGAATATGAGTGTACACATATCTGTTCAAGTCCTTGCTTTCAGTTATCTTGGACGTATACGCAGAAGTGGAATTGCTTGATCATATGACAATTCTATATTTAACTTTTGAAGGAGCTGCTCTACTTTTTTTCACTTTGCCTGTACTGTACAGTTTTAAATTTCCACAAGCAGTACTCTAATTTCTCCACATCCTTGCCAATACGCCTTATTTTCTTCTTCTTCTTCTTCTTTTTGGGTAATAGCCCTTGTTTTTAGTAAGTGTGTAGTGGTATAACCTTGTAGTTTTGATTACATTGCCCTCATAATTAAGGATGTTGAGCACCTTTTCATGTGCCCATTGGCCATTTTTATGTCTTCCTTGGAAAAATGTGTGTTCAAGTCCTTTGCCTTATTTGTTAATAGAGTTGTTTATTTGTTTTTGTTGTTGAGTTATAGAAGTTGTTTTATACCTTCTAGATATTAATCCTTTATCAGATATATGAGTTGAAAATACTTTCCATTTTATGGATTGCTTTTTCACTCTGTTGATAGTGTCCTTTGGTGCAGGAAAATTGCAATTTTGATAAAATTCAATTTATCTACATTTCATTTTTTGTCTATGAGTTTGGTGTCATATGTAAGAAATCATTGCCAAAACCAGTAGCATGAAGCTTTCCCCTTTTGTTTCTTGTAAGAGTTCTATAGTTTTATATCTTTGTTTAGGTCTCTGATCCATTTTGAGTTCATTTTTTGATTGTGCTTGAATGTAAGGGTCTAACTTCTTTTTTCTGTATGTGGATATCCAGTTTTCTCAAAGAAAAAAGAGAAAAACTACTGAAAAGACTATTCTTTCTCCATTGGATGCTCTTGGCACCCTTGTTGAAAATCATTTGAGCATACATTTGAGGGTTTATTTCAAGGCTCAATATTCTATTCTCTTTGTCAACATGTCTCTCATTATTCTGGTACCACACTGTTTGATTACTTTGTAGTAAGTTTTGAAATCAGGAGATGTGAGACCTCCAACTTTGTTCTATTTCAAGGTTACTTTAACTGTTTGAGATACTTTGAGATTTCAGATGAATTTTAGCTGTCAGCCAAATTTCTTGTCTTCCCTTTGCTTGAAAATGAAGTCACTCAGTCGTGCCCGACTCTTTGCGACCCTGTGGACTATACAGTCCATGGAATTCTCCAGGCCAGAATACTGGAATGGGTAGCCTTTCCCTTCTCCAGGNCTGTCAGCCAAATTTCTTGTCTTCCCTTTGCTTGAAAATGAAGTCACTCAGTCGTGCCCGACTCTTTGCGACCCTGTGGACTATACAGTCCATGGAATTCTCCAGGCCAGAATACTGGAATGGGTAGCCTTTCCCTTCTCCAGGGGATCATCCCAACCCAGGGATCGAACCAGAGTCTCTCACATTGCAGGTGGATTCTTTACCAGCTGAGCTACCAGGAAAGCTTAGTTACACAAATATCCAGAAGAATAAAAACAATTAGTATTCCATCAATTTTCAGTGTTGAACTTGAATATTTTTGGGTATTAATAATACACAAACCATTAGAATACAAAGAAGACAATACAGTATAATGGAAACAACCTTGGAATAGCAGTTGAGAAGTTGTGAGATTTTGGTTCTAACTTCTAACTAGCTTTGTGGTCATCAGGAAGCTATTTAATCCATCTGGGCCTCAGTTTCTTTTTTCTCATGGTGAGATCATTGAAATTGATTGTCTAAGACGTGCTCTAACTCAAATTTGTATGAAAAGTAAAATCTTTGGAAACTCTGAAAGATAGTTTTAGTTCCTTTCCCTGCCTACTCCTAGCTAATATTATGGTTATGAAAAACAGTCTTTCTGTCCATCAAATGTATATTATGTGTATCTCTTCCTCTGGCAGAGGGGATTCTCTCTTGTGAATTCTGTTCATGCTCATGTTTGTTAATGTTCCATCAATCAGGAGATTGATGAGGTGGAAGTTTAACAAAAGATGAAAGAAAAGTTGTACCCAGGTGTGCAGAAAGGAGTAAATTGCGAAAACAAGAAAAATCACAAGAGGTTTACCACCAGAGGCAAACAAGTATGAGAGGCCAGTCAAGGAAAGGAGGTGGGAAGCCTGTGGAACTGGAAAGTTTGGCACTGGACTGCTGGAAACTGGGGCAGTAGAGGATACTTTTATTTAGGTATCTGAACTAGAATTAGGACTACCCACTTCTTTAGTTGCCTGGGGACATAGAGATATAGAAACAGAGAAAAAGAGCTATTCCTGAAGTGTTGAAAGGAAAGAGGGAAGCATAGAAACAGGATACAATTAGAAAGAGGAGGTAACATAGCATACACTAGCCAAAGGCAATTTAACAGATGGCAAGATGTGTAAGATGCTTATTGTGATGCTGGCCAGTAACTTTGTTTCCCCAGTGACTTAGTGGTAAAGAATCCGCCTGCAATGCAGGAGGCACAAGAGACACAGGTTTGATCCCTGGGTCAAGAAGATCCCCTGGAGGAGGAAATGGCAACCCACCCACTTCAGTATTCTTGCCTGGAAAATTCCATGGACAGAGGAACCTGGCTGAGCTACAGTCCGTGGGGTTGCAAAGACGCAGACACGACTGAACATGTACTTACCAAATACTCAGTAAAGTCCCCTACGTTCATGAATGCTTTTGTATGAGAAGCATTTTGGTGCCTGGGAAATCCCATAGACAGAGGAGCCTGGTGTGCTATAGTCCATAGGGCTGCAAAAGAGTCAGATGAGGCTTAGTGACTAAACAACAACACTAGCAGTCTGGCAAAGGGCTGTCTTTCATGCCTGCATTCATGCGCTGCTGCTAAGTCGCTTCAGTCGTGTCCGACTCTGTGCGACCCCAGAGACGGCAGCCCACCAGGCTCCCCCGTCCCTGGGGTTCTCCAGGCAAGAACACTGGAGTGGGTTGCCATTTCCTTCTCCAATGCATGAAAGTGAAAAGTGAAAGTGAAGCCACTCAGTTGTGTCCAACCCTCAGCGACCCCATGGACTGCAGCCTTCCAGGCTCCTCTGTCCATAGGATTTTCCAGGCAAGAGTACTGGGGTGGGGTGCCCCTTCTCCGGTAGCCTTATGCAAAGGCAACCCTTGGGGATTCAAGAACCTGGAGAATGTTAGACCATCAGATGTCTCCATAACTTTGGGGAAGGCTTTGGAAACTTACAACTTCAGGAGCTGGTGAAGAGAAAGGGTACAAGGTGATATTGGAATACCTGTGAAACAGAAAAGAGAGAAATTCCCTGTTGAACAGGCTGTTTTCAGTGAGATTTACAAAAACAGTTAATTTTGTTTTCCTCCAACTGCTGCCTTCAAATTTGTCCTGTGGAATCTGCCTTCCTTTTCCCTGGACAGTATCACAGTCTTATTTTGTATTTTTTTTTTCCCCCACTAAAAAATAGTCTTATAGCTAATTCAAATTCACTTTTAGTTTTTAAGAGTCCGGTCCAGTCTAAATCAAACCCTTGTTCTAATGTGTGATCAGATAAGGTCTCATGTTACATTTGGGGTAGGAAAATGTGACTCTGTTTTGTTTATTTTTATATTCTTTTGAATAAGAAGAACAGTAGCTAAAACTTGAGTGCTAAACTTTGCATTCTATATGCATGCACATTTATGCTTTGTAATAAACTTATTGTTGCCTCCCTCATGTAAATGAGGGAACTGAGACTTAGAAGGTGAAGTCTCTTTCTCAAAGGTCTTATTTTCATTGTTTCTTCCTCCGAATCTTTTCCATCAAGGCAGCATTTTACACGTATCACTTAGATTTCATTTTTAAAGTTTCACTCCATCAATTCTGCCCCATTGAGATCCTTGCTGTGTTTCTGTCATCCCATCTCTTTCTCCTAGCTCTTGAAGGCTGCCAGTAGATAAAACCGTCCCTGTCATCATCCCCACTGTTGATAAAAAGGTTGAACAGATTGGTACCAAGAGCAGAGTCTGAGGTCCTCTGCCAGAGAACACTCCTCATGTTGTATCCATTTATCCTTCAACATTCTATGAGTGCTGTTGACTTACAGGTTGTGAATTAAGTCTCATTCAGCCCATTAAGAAAAATCTGGTCCACAGATTTTATCAAATTGTTTCTCCTTCTCTGGTATAACACATCTATCTCAAAGATAATATGAGAAAAAAATTGCTGTTCTATGGGCAGATGTGACGGTGGTGGAAAGAATACAGTATAGATATGAAGCCTCTGTAAACTATTATTTATAGGTTCACAAAGGTGAAAATATCTCAAGGGGTCTCCCAATATGCTTTCTTACCATTGCATTAATAATTATATCATTTAATTCTATAAGTCCTTATGCTTCTTAGTGACAAAACCTAGGGCCTGATGTTTAAATTTTCACAAAGTCAAAAGTCCTGAAGAAGTTCCCCTTATTGGAGCAAACATTTTCTTTTGTATCATCACCAAAAGATGTTTAATAGAAGATACTGATGTTCATTTTATAACATAAAAACTACAGGTATGCTTGGAAAATCTCTACTTTCTTTTAACTAACCTAATATGGATCTAGCTACATTGAATGTAATGAAATATCTCTTGAACATATTTTTATTTTTAGCTTAACTTTTAAAGTTAAAGAGTTCCATTTGTTTACCACTTAACTACCTAAAATAACTATTTTTGAATTTCTAAATAATTTTAGTTTTGAAAAATAAGACTAGCACAAAATTAAATACATATCTTCCCTGTAGCTCAATGGTAAAGAATCTTCCTGTAATGCAGGAGACCCAGATTCTATCTCTGGGTCAGGAAGATCCTTTGGAGAAGGGAATGGCAGTCCACTCCAGTATTCTTGCCTGGAAGATTCCATGGACAGAGGAGCCTGGCAGGCCATGGTCCATGAGATCGCAGAGTCAGACACGACTTAGCGCCTATCCCTACTGCTCCACTGTTTATACAGTGCCTTATCCATAGCAGACGCTCAATAATTATTATGTAAAGAGCTTTTGTGTTATATAGAAATCTAGTACATTTTCTTTTCTGTATTTTAAAATATCTTTCTTTGAGTGTCTAGGCGTGCACGTTTGTTCTAGTCTTAATATTGGGAGAGAAGTTCATTTATGTAAGTTTTAAGATTTTATAGACTTTGGTCATATCTTTCACTTTCTAAACTGGTGTCTCAGTTGTTCCCAATATAGCCTTGTATGAGAGGTATATACCATCCTTGCTCATTGCACCTGTCCATTTCTGAACCTTTGGCAGATTAATTATATCTTTTCTGTTCCACACCTGATTAATCAGAATGTAGGCTTTCAGGTCTCAGTGACCATTATTGGTTTTTTTCAGGGCATCAAGACATTTTTCTTTCCTTTATTTCTGTCATTTATCCTGACATATCCTTTTTAAAACCTTTCTAGCTATTATATACTGGTTTAATTCTCTAGGATAAGTCATTAATATTATCTAAAATACGAACCTTTCTGTTCCAAATGAATTCCATTTTTTTCTTGTTCTTCACCCAGTGATAAGGTTTGGCCACAATTAGCCAGAACTACTAGTCTTTTACATCATTAAAAACACTTACTACTATCATCTTCGCACTTTTCTTTTTCTGAGTAAAATAATATCGTTTTATAGATTCTATCCTGTCTGTTTACAGTCTCAAAAGTCTGTTTCTCTTTCATTGAAGCCTATCCACTTCAGACATATGTGTATATGTTTGTCCCAGTAAAGCCTCAGAAAAAAATTTAATGGATAGAAATGGTAAAATACTAAAGTTCATATAAAGGGTGTGACGATGTTGATACGTGTTATTTGTGTGATGGTGGTTCATTCAGTAAGTTGTGTCCAACTCATTGTGACCCCATGGACTCTAGCCCATTATGCACAAATTAAAGTATATTAGAAATGATTTTAAATTTGTTTTTTAATGTTGCTTTCTGAAGGCAACAGAAATAGGAGACTTATTCATAAAACCAGAATTGAACACTCTATGCAGTTCTGTCGTCCTTTAAAATTTTCAGATAAAAGAGACTTTGAGGCTGGCCTCACACCTTCACCTAAGATTTCTCTGGAGTTTTCATCACTTATCCTAAGAAGCTCTTGTTCAGCAAATGAATTTTCAGAATGTTATTAAATTTAGGTTACTAGTTTCTTAGATTTGGTTTGAGATCTCTGAGGGGAAAACTCCAGAGCGTCACCATTAGCTACCCAATGCATAACGTCTGCTTTCAAAACAATGAGCAGGGAAATGTGACCCCGTGCTTGGGAATTGAAATCTTGCCAATTGCACTGAAGTGTTACATTCATTATGTCATACCACACACATCTGATAAGGGAAGACATAATGCAGTTGGATAGGCTCTTGTATACAAGAACTCTCTAGGTCAAGTAAAGGGCTGTTTTTCATTTAATAACTGAACTATGCAGGTGCTAATTTGGACCATATGTAAGACAATGCAGAAATATGTTACTCTGCAGTGGAATGGTAGCATGTGTGTGAGTTGATAGCAAGGGGAGGTTTTGATTAATTAAGGTGACTATGCTCTGGTTAATTTAAACCATGGAAATCAATTAACATAACTTTGTAAAAACATAAAGCTTGCAGAAAACTGTCATAACGCTGAAATTTTTTCTGTTCCTTCTCTTCATACACCCTGACTTTTTGAAGCTCCCGGTGGACCAGTTCATCTGAGAGAAACATATTGGACACTGGGAAAGGCCAAATGAGAACTGAGGCAGCAATTGACTCCCTCATTACATATGCCTGCCATGGGATCTACATAGTGTATCTGGCACAAGAAATACTGAGTGATTCAGGTTCTTAATATTTTTCATCTTCTTGTGGGAACTAAGTTAGAAAAAAGGGCCCCAGAGGTAACATGCTAAGAACCATTTTCAAGATTTAATTGTAAAACTGTCCTAACCAACCAATACGTAGATATAACCTATGTATTGAGGATTAAATAAATCCATGAGAACTTTGATGAAAATTTCATTTGACTGCTAACCCCTAAGAGAACTTTTTAAGTTGTTGACCTGTCTAGTGAAAGCCATGTTTCACAACCTTCTGCCCTCCAGTTGCTCATATGCCTCTCTAACATTTTTATATTTTCTTCTTGTTTGCTCCTTTTTTGAGATTCTGTTATAAAAATCCTCTTATTTTCATTACATGTATTGTGTGCTCAGTTGCTCAGTTGTGTCTGACTCTGCGATTCCATGGATTATAGCTTGCCAGGCTCCTCTGTGCTTTGGATTTTCCAGGCAAGAATACTGGCGTGGGTTGCCATTTCCTATTCCAGGAGAATCTTCCCGACCTAGGATCAAACCTGCATCTCTTGCATCTCCTGTATTGACAGGCAGATTCTTTACCACTAGTGCCACCTGGGAAGCCCTGTTACATATATTATTCTCCTACTAAAATCATCATTAGAAAAGAGTAATATTTTGGTTCATTATGATCATACAAAGGCTTGTGAAGAAAAATTTTTATTACCCTACTGGATACAGAAATGCTGCCCCCCAGGAGGAAAAGGGGGATGGTGAGATAAATTGGGAGGTTGGGACTGACATATATATGTGCATGCATGTATATATATATATATACATACATATATACACATACATATGTGTTTATATATATATATGTATATATACACTATTGATACTATGTGTAAAATAGATAATTGATGAGAACCTACTATACAAGACAGGAAATTCTATGTTCTGTGGTGACCTAAATGGGAAGGAAATTCAAAAAAGAGGAGATATATTTAAAAATATAGCTGATTCACTTTGCTGTACAGAAGAAACTAACACAACATTGTAAAGTAACTGTACCCTAATAAAAAAAGAAATGCTTCTCCAGTTCTCACTGTTTCATGGGTTTTCATTGCTATTGCACAATGATAGGATTTATTGAGCAGTGGCAGCACTTAAATGTCATTCTTAATTCTGAGAAAAAAAGATTTCCAGAGAATATAGTTATTGATCATATCTTTGGCACTTTATCAGGATATGAACTTTCCTGAGCCTAGATTTCTGCTGTGATGTGAAGCATCTGTCCTGCAAAATGAAAGCATGGACTAAATTTCCTCCAAAGATGCATGTAAAACTGATATCCACCCTCCAGTGTAGTGATTTATAGACCATGTGCATGGTATAACATTATTGTTTTTCCCTTTATACTTACAACAAAAATCCCCTTGAGTTATCTGCCTTACAGACATGTTCCTATTTCTCTAGAACTTTCTAATTGAACTTATCACCTCTGAAACACCCACACCTATCAGTTTCATCAATCTCTACAAAACATAATTTGCAAATGTTACCCCTCTCCTTAGAAAACACTCTTGCCTCTAAAATAAATCCTGAAACTCAAGTTGGAGAATCAAGTCATCATGCCATCTGGCCCAACTTACCAGTCCACTTTCTCTTCTGCTACCCTCCAGTGCATCTCCACTCGAGCAAGCGTGACCCATCACGGGACTTCTGAAACTATTTGGTCAGCTCTTCTCTAATCTGTGCTCATCCAATTCCATTTCCCTGGAATGTACTCCTCCCTCTGCTCTATTTGTTAAGCCTCGATATTTCACATTCTTATCTCAAACTCCAGCTCCACCACCCATGATGTCCTCAGCCGCAGAACTCTTGAAATTAGTTATTGTAGAATCTCAGAAGTTTCATACCTAAAGGGAGCTTTGTAAGTGACCTGTCTTAATAAACTCATTTCAATAAGAAAACTGAAAGCCATGGAAGATAAAATTAACAGCCTCCTATTGCAAAAAGCTTAAAAAATACACAGGGAAAGGTTTCATCCCTGGGGAGAGGAGGAAATCACAACTGTAAATTCTCTGAGATCGGGATTTGCATCTTATACTTGTCACCTAGCAAGTATGAAATGGGTGCTTCGTAAATAATTTGATGATATTCTGAGAAGTTTTACATGATAGAATACGGTGAGTATTTTTAATCATCCAAAGTAAAGGCTACGTAGAAAACATAGAGGACTGGCTTCCATCATTAGAAATGCTGCAACAAAAATAATTTGTAAAAAGTATTCATTCATCTCAGCAGATTAGTGCTACCAAAAAACAGCTATTAGTAGCTACCAAAACCAGCTGCATTTAATCATAATGGAAGTTAGTGCTGGTACTTAACTATTTATACATAAAAATGATTTTATAAACTTCTGTTTTAAAGTTTGTTATGAATAAAATTGCCACTGCCCTAACAATTGTGGTATCTCTGCCTCACCACTTAATATTGGAAATAAAACAGTTGAGTTCTGAAAGTCACACATGGAGTACATTCTTTGGAATCTTCTTTGTTTGATCACTGCTGAACAACATGCAAAGCTTTGTATTTTTTCACCTGAATAAATAGTGCCCTGCATTTCACCCTTTGAGGTCAATACATATGTCTCACAAGACAGGCGTTCGTTAGCTCTTCTCCTGCAGATTCTAATGAAAAGCAAAAAGCTCAGCATTCATACCTGTCTCT